>VHKM01001074.1:0-32500 GCA_007210695.1 Neogobius melanostomus
TTACGAAACTATTACTAAATAGTTCCAATATTGGACCAGAACTCATTGAAAAATTACATTTTTAGGTCTATGGGAAAATGGAATGGGACTTTTATGTTGCTGCGTCAAGTTCATCTCAGAAGATGACATAATCTCATCCATTTCACACAGAGATTAAAAGCTGAATTAATATAATAATTACATATTTTCTGGGCCCCCAAACTGTATTTGCTCGTGGCCCCACAATCTAGAAGCGGCCACTGTTTCTGTAATCCTCCTTTTTGGCTGTAAGCTTCAGCTGCGTGAGATGTGTGCTTAAAGATGATGTATTACAGAGATTTATAGTAAAGTAGTAAAGTTTATCTGTAGTCATTTGATTTTGTGGCCGTTGAGAAACATTTGATCCGAAAACCCCGACGTTGATAGTCTCCTGTAAAAAGTGAATGGACTTAAAAGATATTTTGTTCTTCGGTTGTCAACAACTGAATAAAAAGTCACGTTGTGAAAGCAGAGTACTGGCTCTTTTTTTATAATAATCACGTTTTCCCCCTCAGTTTATTTCCTGTTTATGTCTGCGGCTCGTCTGATTTGGCCGCTGTCCCGTCGCTCTCTGCATCTCTCTGGCCGTGGCCAAAGCTGTTTGGCGGGCGGATCCTGCAGAGACAGTGTTGCCAAGGCGACAGGTGCTGTTATGAAGACAGTGATGTGGACTGAAAATTATTACCACTTTCATATACCTAAACATTTCCCTTTTTGGTCAGTTAGTTTTAACCTCTGTTAAACGATTTAACGCCGTGCTAAATGCTGCGGCTAGCACAGTATGCTAATGCTAACGTCACACGAATCAAAGCTGGGACAGAATGATTGATCACTTAATTAGAATAAAATAGCTACCTGCTGGAGCGGCCAGTGTTTGTTCTGTACTTTATGAATGCTGTTTAAAGGAAATAACTGATATACACATTTGTAATGCACATGTATAGATGATCAGATCTTTTTATGTGACTTGTTATCGTTAATTGACCTAAGGCGCTGTCTTTTATACTCAAGATATTTAATGTAGAAAGTCCAGTGATCCTTGTGTAAGTTTCCCAGTCGTTTATTCCTAATGTAATTCCCTTTGTAACATGTCGTTTGCAGGGAAAAGATTAAAACTATTGCTCTGAAACTGGAGAAAAGGAGAAATGTTTCACTTTTTCATCACAGGAACCACTTTGAAGGAAATTATCTTGGTACGGTTAATATCGGATATCGGCAGTACTCAAACCGCCAGTATCGGTATCGGAAGCAAAAAAGCTGAATCGGTGCATCTCTATAGAAAACTGACCAACTCTCCCTTTACAGTGTTTATTTGATGACGTTTATCCAGGAAGTGACTCCAACATGTCTGTGTCTTTCCCACGCTTATTCATTCACAAATACTGACAGGTTTGGTATCCACGTGTAGCACGAAAGACTGTGACCGAGATGACGCTGTATCCAAATATGGTCATTTCCTTTTGCAGGCTTGGAATCAACAATATTTGGACGTTTTTTTCACAGGGATTTTCCATATGTAATTCCAGCCTTATTTATTGAGCTTTGAACCCAGAAAACAGACTTTTTTTTCACTTCTAAAAAGCTTATTCAGAAACTAACCAACACAAAATAAAACTGTTATTTAAAACCAGGCCTGATTTATTAATTAGATTGTGTTGCTTAAAATAGAGGCAGTTTTACTTATAGCTACAGTGTCTATGAGAACATACAATGACTCCAGAAAACCTGCAGCAGATTTTCCTCATATTTATATTTAATCCACAGCTTTAGTTTCACATGGATGTCTCTACATTACATTATTTTCGCCTTCTCACTGCAGCGTCTCGCCTTAAAACGTAGAGATAAAACTCTCTTTACCTGAGCCTCTGGAGCTGAAGTTAATTACAGTTTGAATCATGAATGATGTGATAGATTTGTCCTGATACGAGGCTCACGTTTGGGCTGCAGGAGGAGTGTAATCTGAGCTGATGCTATCGAGGCGCAAAATCACTAAACGCAATATTATAAAACGACACAGGAAATGACAGAAGATTTTAGCCTGAAAAATGTTATAAACAAAAGTATTTTCATCTGTGGACGAAAAGCAGGAGGAGAATCTCACATCGTTTTTATGAACAAGCCTCAAAGTTCAGGTCAAAACAAATAAATGTTATAACTCAATTTAAACATGAGTATGGCAGCTTTACCATGCTGTGACATTCACCTGCATACCCACAGCAGCGGCTCTTTAAAGGCTTTGAATGAAAAAGTAGAAGGAAGGAAAACTAGAGCTGTCACGATAATTACTATTGTCTTCTCTATCGTTCAATAATAACAGATAAATACAGGTTTGGGCTCTGAAAGTATCTGAACGTTCAAGTCTTTTATTCTTCTCTCTAAAGTCTGAAACATCATCATGGAATATGTCGGCCAACAAGTGAAAGAAAAAGCAGCAGGTGTTTTTATGAAGGAGCTTCTCACCTTTTAAACTGTGCGATGGCTCCACCTGCTGTTCACATGGGCTCACTGCACTGTGTTTGATTGTTCAAATGAGTCAAATGATTCAAACTAAAACAAGGGTCCGTGTACAAAGTTTAATTCATCATTTGTTTCCTCGTCTCAGAATGAAAGAGTTTATGTTTACTTTGTTTTATCGATTTTCAAATTAAAATACAAAACAACAAAACAAGCATGTTTTCTCTGCTGTAATTAAACTAAAACATTCAAAATGGATTGAAGTTTTCTATATGATGCTTAAATCAAAGAATTAGATTAGATTTAGTTTTATTGTTGTATTTGCCGGGGGAACCCAGACGCTGCGTAATGTTCCCGTCCTATTGAGTAGGAAAGCTGCAGACCCGGAGCCGAGACAGATCTACTGTGATAGTGCGCCCTCTGCTGGATAAGGCGGATCTAGACCGATCAGCTCTTAGGAAGGCTGATGTTGATTGATATGTTGATCTACTTCACGCACGTGAACAGTTAGTAGGCTGAGTTATTTAAATGTGTTCATCAAAACAAATCAAAATTCTTATTAACACATTTGGAAAGTGTAACTAGATGCTTCTGTTGATTGATAAAGATAACATAACTTTGATACAGATTGGTTGTTATTTTGTTCCTAAATGATCCTAATCTTAAAGCCACACCGCGTAGAATTTTACCCAATAAATCAAATTTAATACAAGCATTTATTTTGTGATATTTTCCTCACTGAAAAATACCTCATAAATGTACAAAGAAACATTGATGAGGCTCAGCTCTCCTAAGACATGACTGTAAACTTTACTGGGAGTGGGTACGTCTCCAGCTCGTCTCCATGGAGATGTGACTAAATCAGCAGAATCTGAGATTCAAACAGGTTCAGTTCTCATCCAAATCCATTCTTTGATTACACTGCAGTAATAATATTTCCTGTGATGAGCTGGTCATTAGGAGCATGTTTTTTTTGTCGGCAACAGTATAGTCCAAAATGTTACACAGTGTTCCTTTAACCTAAACCTAATCCTAACGATTTTAAACTAACTTTAACAATAATTGTGAAACATAAAATATTAACAAATAATACTGTTGTGGATCTGCTCCTACCAGCAGAGGGCGCACTGTCACGGTGGATCCACCTCACCGTCATGGATCTGTCTCGGCTCCGGGTCTGCAGCTTTCTATTATTGGTCCCATTGGCTTTAGGTGTGTTTAAGATGAGGAGGCGCTGCAGACGCTGAAGGTGCTGCAGGCGCAGCAGGGGCAGAAGGCTCTGAAGGCGAGCGGTGCCGGTCAGATTCGTGCCCAAGATGGCCCCGCCTCGCTCTGACGCAGCCTGTGCGACGGTGCACAGGCTGCGTCAGAGCAAGGCGGGGCCATTGGATGCTATAAGGGTTAGCCTCGCCAGCCAGTCACAAGATGGCCGCCATGTTAGCAACGAGTGTCATGTTCGATCTTGAGTTTTATTGAATAACAGTCGAAGCTAGCAGTTAGCATGTAGCTAAACATTCTCTGTTATTTATGTTTTTATGAGCTGTTGAACCTCTTTGCTCTATGTCTCTGTTTCTTTATTTAGTAGAAAATTCTTCCATAATTGAGCGTTTGTCAAAGTATTTCTGGAGTAAAATATCTCTTAATGTAGCTGAAGACGAGTGTTGCTAATAAATGTCCTAATGTGATGTAAACCTGTGTTCCAGTGACGGGGCGGGGCGCAGCGGCACCTACATCCTCATCCACATGGTCCTCAACAAGATGGCCAAAGGTGAGCCAGACTTTGTTTCTAAAGCTTTCACTCGTCCAGGAGGTTGCCGTTGTAGAGGAGGTTTTCAAAGCCGTCAGCTGAACGGGTTTATACGAGTTTAAGACATTTCTCCTTTACTCCGAGAAAGAAATTAAAGAAAAATCAAAAAATCGTTCAGGTATCAGTATCATAAACCGAGTGAGGCAAGTTTATTTGTAGATCACAATTCATACACAAGGCATTTCAAAGTGAATCACAGTTGCATAAAATTGTAAGAAGCAGATCAAATCAATCTATAAAACATAAACATTTATTAATTACAATAAAAAGCAAAGAGCAGATAAAATACTTTCAGTGTCATATGCTGTTCCACATTTTAGCTGCAGGAAACTGAAATCTGGGAACCACCAGGAGACCGTCATTAATTCACCTTATCCCGCCTCCTTTGCTCCTTTGCCTCTTTTTGCTTTGTATCAACAAACGTTTTATTCATCAAGTATAAAATGTTTTAATCTGCAGGTCAAAGTAATAAAACGGTTTAGGTTAGGCTGACACGTCTGAGTAAAAGTACAGCCTGTTATTTGACCTTAACAGTGACTTATATGTTGTTTAGCTCGCTGTAGGTCGGCTCCACCTCCTCCAGACAAAGGTCTTGGTAAACAGACTCTGGACAGATGTTTTCATATTCTCTCTAGAAAATAAATCATACAGGAAGTTGTTAACAGAGCCCATATACTGTATATCAGGTTAAATAGTTATGATAATAGTGACCTCAGGATTTTGAGTTCCTCCAGCGCCTGTTCCTGGATCTGTGAGACACATTAGTCAGACACTATATACTGTATGTATATGTATATATATGGGTCAATGACGTATAAGGGGTCAAAAAACATATTTTCAAAACGTTTTTTCAAAACTGATGGCATGCATATTTTTGAGTCGATCATTTTGTGTTTAAACAAGTTATGTTTGTTAAATAACATTTAAAAGTATTTAAATGTATTTTTTTATGTAGCTTCTCTGTATAAAAACGTGTCTTAGTTTTTCTAAAATGTAAATAGTTTCCAAAAATGTGTACAAAGTCAAATCTTTGCCAAGTTTATCTTAGACAGTCTTTCTCCTCTGAACATTTCATCTGTAATCTGTAACTGACTGATGCTGTAATCAGCAATAAAACAGGAGGACCATGGACGGAGTGCTCAGTGTCAGCCCAAAACAGTTATCGGTTCAGTATCGGATATTTGAAACCAATAACTGATCTTTTTTGTCTAGTATTGACTCTGATAACTTATACCAGTATTGGATCAGTGCATCCCTATAATTTTTTTTATGGTAATTTGACATGTTTTGCAGTTGCACCACTTGACTGTCTGGTTGCACCACCTGACATTAGCAACTCATTTCAAATTAAATTGGCTTTTATGTGGACTCTTACATTAGCTTTAGCATTTGTTAGCATGGGTAAACATTTACTTTTAATACAAATTAAGACTTTTATAATAAAATAATATTTTCCAATATTTACATCGGTTGTACCACCTGACACCAAAAGTGTGACAGTTTACCTATGAGTCGGAAAAAAGCTATTTTTTCTGAATTCTTGAAAGAGATTTTCAAACCTTTTCACTCAGCCATAAAGACGACTTGTTCTTCTGGCTGATGTCATATCCTGTTTGCTGATACTATTCTTTATTTCAAAATACCAGCCCTGTTCTTACGGTTGTGCCACCCTGATATTTTAAGATTACAAATTGCCGGACAAAAGTTTTTTTTTTATCTCAAAAGCTTTAAAACTATTAATATTCACAAATGAGGCTTATTTGAAAGATATTTAACATACAATTATGCCATGATGTTTTATTTTTTAATTGTTACCCTGAAAATACAATTTTCAGAAGCTTCATTAGTCTAATCATTTGCTCGGACGGTTGCACCACCTGACATTTTAGGGGTTTGAGGTGTGAAAACATAAAAAAATATTTATTATACAAATGTGATGAAAATGTGTTTAAACTAAATAGGTTTTGTAGAATAAATTGATACATGTAATGAAAAGATCAAATTATTTTTAAAAGAAATATATCACTCGGACACAAAAATATGCACGTCATGTCAATCACACACACACACATATGTATATATATATATATATATATTTTTTTTTTTTAGCCCGATGGACTGAATGATTTCATTTTTTTTTTTGCTGTAACGTTTCAACACGTTCAGAAGCTTCAAAGAGAGGGGTATAGACCCTTTACCTGCAGACATCAGTGACATCATCAATGACATCATCAGTGACATCATCAGTGACATCAGCTGGAGGCAGGAAGTGATCAAGAGAAATAAGATTAAACTAAAACTAGTGATTTTAAGTGTAAAACTACAACTGAAACATGTGGTCCTGTTGTGGCTTAAGGAGCAAGAACAAGAGGAATGACATTTGAGACGATAAAATAAGATTTATCTGATATTTCCAAAAACAGTTAGACATTTTTTTATCGTTACTATGACAACAGCTACAATGGAAATAGATAGGAATCGAGCTTCCCGCCTCCAGCTAAGCCCGGAATGTTTACAAACAAATAAGAGGTCCCTTAAATATCAGTGGTGCATATCAGCATCGGCTTTAGAAAAACCATATTGGTCTACCTCTGATATTTCTATACATTTCTTTTACTATAATAAATGTTTAACTACATGAGATTAAAAAAATACACTTACATCAAATTAAATTTCTTCAAACATTGGCCAATATATTTGCTACCGGCCACCCCCCTCATATCGGTGTCGTCTATTTACCTTATTTAGCCCCGCCCACTTTTGCCTCTTTTTGCTTTGTCTCGGCACTTCCCTTGTATTGACACTTCCGTTCATTTAAACTGTGAACGAGGGAAAACGTTCTCCGCTCAAATCTGATGTTTAGTAGATTGATTTGTGTAAAATGTCCAAAGGTAATTTGAACAAACAAGTTTCTCTGTGCGGCCGAAAATCGGCTTTGTTTTCATGTAGTAACTGATTTATCTGGACTTCTCCAGTCCCATGTTAACTGATAGGAGAAAAGGGGCGGGACAATTCATGGCGGCCCCCAACCTCCGGAATAAGATGAATACTCCTCTATGAAGCTTCTGAACGTGTTGAACTGTGACAGCAGGGGGCGCTGTATATTCATGTTTAGTAGGTACTTCAGAGGGAGCTCGGTTGAAAGACAAAAATCTTTAGATTCCAAAACATAAGTCTCGGTCTTTTATGATTCTGAAATTATACGCAAAAGTCTACAACATGAAATATATATAATAGGTACACAAACATGTGACTGATTTTCACCGTTCTCCGCTCCCCTGAGGCCTAGGAATTTGTGGGAGGGCCCATTTCAAAGCTCTGACTGAGCTCTTTCCAGAGCAAAAACCAGGGAAGCAATAGAATGAACGGCCTCAAATATTAGTCGTGTCGGAGCCGACAAGACGACTGACCTCTACAGGAATAAGGTAGGGGATGGTTTGAGTGGACGTGTGGGCAGAGCGAGGAGAGGTTTGGGTTTGGTGCATCCTCGGGTTGTCAGTTAAAGTGACAGTCTGGAAGTCTGAATGTATTGCAAATTTATAAAAAGTGCAAAATGGACCACCTGCTCTTGTGTTTTTATGTAAAGTAAATTTCACTCTGTCTCTGCTCACTTTGCAAATTTACATCACTTTCATTTCCACTGATAGTTGAAGGACTCTCATGACTCTGTGATGGAACGGTACCTGGGCGTCCTGTCGGCTCCTGCTCTGGGGGGGCTTCAGATGGACGCACTGTCACTGGGAAACCACCGGGGGGCGCTGCAGCAGAAGGACAGAGATCAGAAACAGCTCAAACAGAGAATTTGTGGGAGGGCCAACCAAGGGCGTAGGTTTGGTGTCAATGTTGGTGGGAAACTCCACCCCCCCCCCTTTTTTTTTTTTTGGGGGGGGGGGGGGTGACGTGGAGAAAAAGCTTTTTGTTGAAATAAATACGTTAATAATGCTAACAAGCATTATATATATAGGGGAGAACAGGTATGTTTGTAACACTTTTTGCTTCCGCACCTGTAACTCACTGAATTTTTGAGCTAGAGTTCTCAAACTTTTATACAAAGTCCCCACATTTGTTAACTACAAATGGCACCAATTCAAACCTCTGCAAGAAAATCACAGACCTCGTGAGCTGATGTCAAATACATGGTGGTCCTTTGTTACAACCAGAGGTGTCGAAAGTACTCAATTCCGTACTTAAGTAAAAGTACAGATACTTGGGTAAAAATTACTCCGGTAAAAGTAAAAGTACAGCTGCAACTAGTTTACTTAAGTAAAAGTACAAAAGTACTTCATCAAAAATGTACTAAAGTACAAAGTAAAAACAGTCGACGATGAAACACGATTAAAAACATTATCCAGATGGCTTTACGGCTCTTATTCAGGCTCTATTTTACTCAATTTAAGCTTGTTCATATGGGCTGGTTGAAGCTACATGTGAGAACAAACAACAAGAAAGGCTGCACTGTACGAACATTTGTTGTTTTTTTCCTGTCTTTTTTCTTTTAAAAACATTTATTTAATTATTTTTACAAAAAAAGAGTAAAAGATGCCGATGTAACTGCAGCCTATGAGCCCATATGGTTGATGTGTTTGAAACAGGTCTCTGACTAATGAGACATCATATCATCTCAAACTATGGTCTCAAAGGACAAACCTGTATAAATATAGGATTAAATTAATATAGTAAAACAAAAAAAACGCCCCAAAATCGCTTATATCAGCCAATGGCCTGTATTTCTGAAACTGCCTTTGATTCATATTCACAGCAGAGACCAAAGGCAGATTAAGTTTGGAGTTTAGAACAGTTTGGACCAGCTGATCTCACACTAAAATCACAGCAGGACCGCGGTCAAACGGGTCAGTATTAGGCTATGTTCATGCTGTCTGTCCCTGCACCACGGCTGCAGGCGGGGCAGGAGGACGTGCACCTCCGCACTGGTGACGCTGGTTCCTTTGCTCTATACGCGTCCGTGCTCTGACAGCAGCGCGTTTACTTCAGCAGCTTCCCCCGGTGTGCGGAGACGCCGTCTGTTTCTAAACCGAAACCAAAAAGACAAAAAACAAATCTGCGCTCTGGCACGCGCGCTGACGAGTCGGGTGGCGCGGCCGCCTCGGGGGAAAGAAAAAGAAAAAAACAGCGCGTGATTCTAAAGAAAAGTAACGAGCCCGTTTTGAAAATGTAAGGAGTAGAAAGTACAGATACTTGCGTTTCAAAAGCAAGGAGTAAAAGTAAAAAGTTGTCAGGAAAATAAATACTCAAGTAAAGTACAGATACCTGAAAAATTTACTTAAGTACAGTAACGAAGTACAAGTACTTTGTTACTTCCCACCTCTGGTTACAACCTACCCCACTACCGAGGTAGGTTGTAACACATGCTGGGGTAAGTTGTAACAGTTAGACAAAAGAAATAAAAACACGTCATGTAATAAGCTTCAAATAGAGCTGTATTTAAATAAAAGAACAATGTCTCTCTCTCTCTAACCTGTCATGGAGTCAGTCCATAATACAGGTCTGCTGTCTGAGTCAAACACTCAGCCAACACTTCCTCCTGCTCCTCAGAGGAAACTCTGTTGATGCTTCAGTGTGACCTACACTGGGATGATCACTGGACCCTGGTCTCTCAGCTTCTGCAGTGTTTTACAGTATCTGCTCAGTGTTAATGGCAGATCACATGTGCCTTTGTAACTGATCTGACCTGCCCTTCTTTCTGACCACATCAGAGGCTTTTTTTATAAACATTATCTGGCACAAATCTGTCAGTCTTTCTTTTCCACTGTTTAGGCATTCTGTAAAAGTATTCAAATCAAGTAAGTGTTATTAACTGTATATAGGGATGATTGTGTTACAACCATCCCCACCCCTGTCAGCCATTGTTTAGCCTATCAGCATAAAGGTTTGAAATTAGCAGGGGAAATGTGCATCACATTGTGCCTGAGAAACTACAATTTAATCTAATGTAAGTCATATGGTTTTATGTGCAATAGTATAAGCACTAAACAAAATATAGTCTTGGTAAAAAAATATATTTTCTTACCTCAAAATCAATTGTTTCTCTATAGAACCACATGAACCTGTTTACAACCTTGACAATCACCATGTGGGATCAGGGAGGAAGTGGGTAAACACTGATATGATCATGTGACTCCTATCTTACCCCTGAATGGTGGAATTAGTGGTGTTATAACTCTCCCCATGTTGTAACACCACATATATGTCTATATATGTCTCCCCTACATATATTTGTTGATACGTGAGTCTTTGGCCCCTCCCCTCACTGCTGCGCTTACAGTCTATGGAAGGAACACCCCGCTCTCCTCTCCTTGACTTCTCAATAAAACTAAGTAATAGAAAGAGCTTTAGAACTATTTTCTGATCATTTTTGAGTAAAACCTTTTGATCAAATTAAACTACAGACATCGCGTGTTTTCACGTAAATGCAGCGAACGTAAATAAGCTCCATAAACGTGCTGTAGGGCAGTTGCAACCCGAAAATGTGAATTTCTCTGTAAATATTTCACCAATTAACACGAAACAAAAAGTGTTGTGTGTCATGCAAAAATAAATAAAATAATAATAATAATTCAGTCCCGTCCAGCGGGCTAATTTTTTTTTTTTAATTCTCCCTTTAGGGATTTTTAGGGGCTCCGTAGCTTTGAATATTTTGGGGTCTGATGTAAATATGTAAATTTTCCTACTTATAAACTGAACTAAACTTTATTTTCGGGCTTGGAGAGATTGAAGGAGATACACGGCTAGCAATGGAATGAACGGCCTCAAATATTAGTCGTGTCGGAGCCGTGAGCAACTACTGCTGCGACAAGACGACTGACCTCTACAGGAATAAGGTAGGGGATGGTTTGAGTGGACGTGTGGGCAGAGCGAGGAGAGGTTTGGGTTTGGTGCATCCTCGGGTTGTCAGTTAAAGTGACAGTCTGGAAGTCTGAATGTGTTGCAAATGTTATAAAAAGTGCAAAATCGACCACCTGCTCTTGTGTTTTTATGTAAAGTACACTGTAAAAAGAATTTAGTTGAACCAACTTTAAAAAAAGTGTTTCAATTGGTAACAACTAATAAATCAAGTATTTTCAACTTTTAAATTTTATATTGAACCTAACTTAAATTTTTAGTCAGATTAAAGTAAAATATTCATTAAAATATTTCTAAAATATTACTTAAAAAGATGTATAAAATTGAATTACTATTTTCTGAAAATTATACTTAAACTCAGCTTTACTCTAAAGTTAAATTTTACACATAAACATCTCATATATTTTTGTATTTTTGGCCTTTTTCTTACAAAAACATTGTACATTCTAATCCACATCTATACTTTAGTTCAACTTAAAATTTTGCAACTCACCCACTCTAAACATTCTCACAATCCTATTCAAACTTTTACGTTGGATGTTTTTCAACATTCATCTGCCAAAAATACAATATACAAGTTTGTATGCCATTTGCTAGTAAATAACGGTAGTTAACTGAAAATATACATGAACAGTGTTTCTCAAACTGTTGTACATGTGCCACTGGTGGTAGTCTTGCTTCTTCAGGTGGTAGATCATTTCCATGTTTGACCTTTATTTTGAAATTTTCGGGCATTCTGATTTATTTTTGACCTTGCACCTAAAAAAAATATTGTACTTTGTGTGGAGTTTGAGAACCACTGCTTCAAACAGTATAAACGTGTTTGTAAGTTTACTAATGATGTGAAGATGTAAAATAAAGGTCGTAGCTGTATATTTATTTGTAACAGTAATATCACATGGTCAGAACATTTCAACTGAATATTGTACAGCCTCCATGACTATACTCACACGCCAGAGTAGCAGTTTAGTTCAGATTGTCCTGTGCCAGCAATAAACAATCTTGTCTAAACAGGAGGATTACAAAGTGCTTCTTTTTCAAACTTCTTAAACACTCAGTTTTATTAAACTTTTAAACTTTTAAAACACTGAATGCATCAAGATGTAGACAAGCTTAAGATGATCATTAATATGCATTTAGCAATTTCTACAGGACATATGCAGAGTTCCAGCAGAAAACAAAAAGATAACCAGTTTTACTCCTTTGGTTCAGATTGTACTGCAGCAGAAATAAAATTGCCATAAAAAAACAAAAAACAGACTTCTATTCTGTTATGTTCTGGAAGATTAATGAAATGCTTATTTTTTCAAACTTCTTATAACACTGTCAACATTATAACACGTTTATCACACTGAATGCAAAAATATGTTCATAGGTTTAGGATGACCATTAATCTGCACTTAGTTTTCCTAAGAGCGTGTGAACTTTTGGAGACATTTTCTGAGAATCTAGCTCCATAAAGAAAAAAAGAAAAGCCCCGAATCCTTTTTAACACACATCATTAAGACTAATCTTGTTATCATGAGCATCAATCAGTCTGCGATCATTGTGCCTTTCATGAATAAATGTGGAGTATATTATGTATCATTCAAACACTTTGATACAGAGTAATGTTATATGGGTTGTAATGATGATGATGAATAACAGTAATACCAACATGGTAATAAAATGGGTATAGGAAACAAAATTATAAACTTGTTATAAAGTGTAACATACTATGAATGTTGACTTAATCTGTAAATATGTAACCAACTTAATTGTTTTGTAAGATACTAAGAACTAAACATTGTTGTTGCAACCACATTATTATTTAAGTTTATGAACAGGGGTGGGAGTCAATAAGCTTGTCTTCTTCCCACTCCTTTTCGAGCTAGAATGTTAATTATTTTTTTCTTTTATTATATTTTTTCTGGCTTTTGTGCCTGTGTTGTGTGTTGTGTAGCTCGAAATAAAAAAATCAAATCATAAAAACTTTCTGGAAAACCTCGAAAGTGTAACGGAGGCTTTTAGGGTAAGCAAGATTGAGAATGTAGATCAAACCGAGCAGTAGGGCACAAGCAGATGCGACAGAGCTGAGTCCATTTAAGACGGTCACGCCTTCGATAACGATACCAATGTCCTCCGGAGGAAGTTCGACACATCCTTCTGGTCGAATGGAAAACACCGCCATGGTCACCTGCTCCAAATCGACCTGAAGGTCATCTTGCTGAATGTCCTATAAGGAGCAAAAACAAAATAGTGTTAGTTTTACGACATGCATTGGTATCCAACCAATTGGAATTTAAAATTAACTGCTGGGTTTACAATAGGTAGATAGTTTTGAAAAAATAAAAAACACTTTGAAGACAAGAAAAAGTTACATGTTGTCATTGCTCTCAATTTCTCGTAATTTAAATGGGATAAAATCAGAAGTGGGTACATTTACGCTTTTTCAAACTATGCATTCATTCATTTTTTTTAAGAAACAGTTCCACAGCCCTGAGTCACTGCACTTTTTAGTCTCAATACTTCAATAAATGTCAAATGGCATTTGGTTTATGAATTTCAGACACAACAATTTGCTTTAAACACATTTTTAAAGTACTGTTGGATAAATGTTGCTATTCTCTATATTTTGCTTATCTTACACGTCATAATCTGCTGACTGGAAAGATGTTACTAATGCTTCTGCTTTGAGTTACAGTTATTCGTCTATAAACAGAGGTATTGTGCAACCTGGGAGTAGCCGAAACAGCTAAGAGGAAGCTAATGTGATTGAGCAATCGAGACTGAGATATGGATGGAAAAAAGGGAAACATGTTATAGATGTACTGTATTTGCAAATATTGTTTACTGCTCTGCCGTGAAACCCCTCCCCTTAGGGCAGAGAAGTACATTGTAACTTAGGGGCGTGAAAACTGAATAAAATGCAAGGTGGGACACCAGGGAGCTCAGAGCGGGCACGGGAGCCATTGGCTCCAGCTTCGTTTGTAACTGAGTCTTTATCTCTGTCTGTCTCTCCTTGCAAGTAAAAAGGTAATCTGTCTTGTCTCGCTTTCCTTGATTAATTATTGTTGTTTGTTGGTTCACCAGCCCCAACAATACATATACAATACAGGTCAGATTGTGATAAAACTGTATTGTCCCAGCCCTAAAGGTGGCGTTCACGTGACATCACAACATTCTAAAGAGCCTATAGTTTAAAATTGAGGCGGAGCAACTGAAAATTCATGGCCGTAACCATAGTAACACTCAAAATGCAGATTTATAGTCTTAAGTCATTGCTAACATCTCTGTAATTACTGGGCCAATTCACATGAAACTAAAACTGTCACAAAGTTCAAAGTCATATGTTCCAGCACATATGAACATATGTCTAATTATTTCCTCACAAAGGCGTCCAAAAGTGGAGACAATATTCAAAAACATGTGCTTGATGTTGGCCAGTAGAACTTTCAGCCATAAAATTCACATGTCAGGTTTGTGAATCCAATCACTGTCACATGATGATCAGAGAAAACATTTGGACATTTTATTTTGTTATTTTGTTATTGGAATAAAATTTGTTTTGTCCAAAACAAAATGTCCAAATGTTTCCCCAGATCATCACTTAATAGTGATTTGATTCACAAACCTGCCATATATTTTTTATGGCTGAAAGTCCTTTCTACCAGCCAAAATCATATGTTTTGAATAATGTCTCCACTTTTGGACGCCTTTATGAGGAAATAATTAGACCATAGTTCATATGAGCTGAAAGAGAGGACTTCGAACTTTGTGACAGTTTTTCTTTCATGTGATTTGGCTCAAGAATTACAGAGAAATTAGCAATCAAATAAGAGTAGTGATCTGCATTTTGAGCGTTACCATGGTTACCACAATGGAATTTTCAGTTGACCTCCACCTCAGTTTTAAACTATGGGCTCTTTAGAATGTTGTGATGTCACATGAACACAACCTATAGCTAGTGCAGGTAGGGGGGCGAAAATCTGTATTTGTAACATTTAAATTTACAAAGTGACTCTTTAAGATCAATCAATGCACAACTTTTTCCGTCTTTCCACTAGTCTTAATTGTTTGATTGGAACTGTAGGTTCGAAGCACATTTTCCGCTGTTAAAAGGTATAATTGACCTTTTTTCTCCCCAAAAAATCCAATTTTTTTGAAAAAAACAAACAAAAAGTCAATTGTGGTTTGGAACCAATTCTGTGGTAAAGGCAAGGCGAATTAATTTATAGAGCACAATTCATACACAAGCAATTCAAAGTACTTTCCAGTTACATAAAATCACAAGAAGCAGGCTTTCAGAAAAAGTATGTTACCTACCACAAACTCCTTGACAAGATCACCAGTATCCTCCCCAAGAGCAATGACAAGGGCCTTCAGGAGACATTCTCTCTTCAGATTGATGTCTTCGGCCTGAAGTATAAATATAAAAATTAATATCAAGCAGCAATTTCGACAATAAGATGAACCTTGGAGAAGGGGTCAATTATGATTAAGAGGAACTCTTTATCACATTATGCAATTGTGTTTAAGTGTCAAAGCTTACAAAAAAAATTAAAAAAAATCCCAGTGAATCTCATGGATGGTATTGTGTTGAAGACTCTTGGGTCTGTGATATCTATCCTAGACTCCTGTGGGAATTAGTTTACCAGGTAAGTACAATTAAAAGGAAAAACTGCTGTTCCACATAATTGTGTGCACTATTTTCAAGCAATAAAGGAAAAGCATGAAATAGTTAGAAAATTGCACGTTTATGCCACTCTAATGCCAAAATTCTATATTTTAAATGCCAATTTAAACTTTTGTAACCAATTAGCATGCGTATCAAATTTTGACTATGGATAATGAAAAGTAAAATTGTTTTAAGTTTTTAGTTTTAAGTTTTATTTGCAGTTTGGCAATGTCATGTTGGGATTGTTTGGTGGTTTAGCTAAGGCTAAGCTACATTCGTCTTGTGGGCTCATGTTTGGGTGAGAAAGACGCCCAAATACCGACTCAGAGCAGCAAAAAAATCTGACCAAAATTGGACAAAAAAAAAGTCACTTAGTCTGCGCTCAGCTTAAAGCAGGACGGAATCAGGACTAAAGCAGCGAATTACCTGGTCAAACGTGTGCAGGATAGGAGCGATTTTGTCCCCTGCAGTTCCTTTCTTGGATCTTGCCAATGCCAACAGTCCACTGGAGTAGAGGTCAAGTTGTTCAAAAAACTTAGACTCAAGAGGGAGGGCCACAAGCCTGTGGAACTCTTCATTCACCTGAAGCAAAAGGAGTGTTAACGTACAAACTTGCCAAACTAGGCGGTTATAAAGGACATTACCTCTCGCTGACTGAAAAGGGCGGGCCATCTGTCCTTGAAGTCCCCAATCCTAGGCTGCTGGTCAACCACTTCTTGTCGTCTATAGGCAAAAGTTCGGGCCATTTTGTCAGACAACTTGATCATTGTTTCGTTTCTGCATTTCCATCAATATATCAAGTCTTTCTCTTTCAAGAGTAGCACTTGTCTCTCCTACAGGTAATGTTGGGTAAAAGTTGGCCTCTGCTCGTTTCATCTTCCTGGTAGCAGATTTGTTATCTTTGGATGTGGCATTAATGGACAACTCGGAGCATCCAAGAACTTTCAGCTGGGTTCTGTAATTCCCCATTGTGTACTTAAGTCTCTGCTTCCATTCATAAGCACCATTAAATGACCCAGGTTCTTTCAAGCAAGGATGTTTTTCAATCAGTGCTTTTGCCACTTCACTAAAATGAGCATCTGTCAGGTATGGGGTGTACTTGTAAATGTCCTCAGTGAGAACATTCAAGATGTCAGACTTCGGCTTTGTGTTTAAGGTTAACACTTTGTTATTGGCGTGGTATGCCAAATGTCCTCTTGCCAACTGAATTTCTGTGTCATATGAAAACTGTCTTATGGGAAACTTTCTTGGCCACTGCTCTTTACGGGTCGTATGGGACACGGGAGATGACAAAAGGATCGTGACATTTGATGCCACAGAGCTAACCTCATCTGATTCGCATGAAGTACCTGGTGTAGCTCCATCGGCGACTGTGATAACAAGTGGCGTTATTTCCAGTTTTATAACCTTGATTGTTCCCATATCCGTCAGGTCATTAGTTGAACTCAGATTGAAAAAATCATTACCGAAGTCTTTATCCATGTATTGCAGACGAATGTCAGTCAGTCCAAAGGTGTTCTGAACCACATCAATCAGTTCCTCAACAGACTTGGGAATTCCATTTTGAAGAGTCAATTTCTCAATATTGTTGTCACCAAAGATGACTTTCAGTCGTGCAGGTTTGGAAGTCTCCATCGCCATGGAAATCTGGAAAGAATGAATGCAAAAAGATATTGCAAAAGTACAGTGAACTGACATGACATTTATAACCAAATCTGTAAATATTACACACACACGCACATTTTTAAAATATATATATATATATATATATATATATATATATATATATATATATATATAACGCACAAATACATTTTGTAGTAAAGAGCAAGTTTACAAAATATATTTTTAAATGGCTGCTAAATTTACTGGTATAGGCTATATGCACAGTTTCCTCACGTGACGTCTTCATGGACAGTAAGTCAGATGCTGTACTTCCTGTCGCCGATCGTTTACATTCACAACTAGCAGGGACCACACAAAGAGATAGCTCAGGATTTGGTTAAGGACAACGAGTTACTGATGGACAGTCACAGCAACGTATTACAAAGATCATGTTCGCTGTGAATCCTGCACCCAAAAGAAACGCCAGCGGTCCTAAGGTAGGAGCTTTTATCTTGCGAGCTAAAGGCTAGTGTAAAGAGTGATAATATAACATGTAAACAAGTAAATATTATTTAAACTACTAACAGGACAATTCTTTTTTGCGCAGCCTCGTTCAAAACTTTGCACTAGTTTTAATTTTAATTTTGTTAGCCGCGTTAGCCTCAAGATGAAAATATCCACTGGAGGTTTCCTCCAGTTAAGTCGTTACGTCTCACGTAATATATTTTTTCTTTGAATAGCACTCTGTGTTCTGAAATCTTGAATTGTAAATAGGAAATTGATTCCTCGGTTTGAATGGGACACACAATAATTTCAATAATGTCCTTCAGGTCCATGAGAAGTTGCCATGTTGGCTCGTCAGGGGGTACTTTTTGTCCAATCAACAAAGGCAAAAACCTTATTAGTGCCCAATTCTCATGAGCATTGCCCCCAACTGTCTTTTTTGATGTAAATGCTTGAGGCACAGGATGAGGTTTATTAGTCTTGTCCATCCACTTGAAGTTGAATGATGAGATGGCTTCATTGAGGACCACAAGTGTGAAGTACTTTTTTTTAATGAAAAGTCCAAGGCACAATGCTAACTCAAAAGGAAGTATTCCCTCAAAAAGATCATGAGCAAGGTCTGGGGGAAAGGATCTGGTGATATCAAAATATCACAGCCGTTTGGGAAAAACACAGTTTGACTTGACACCACAGTATTGTGGAAGTTCACCATCCTCTCTTCTCTTTAGGTGATCTGCATGAATACTTTCATTTCGTAAAGTGAATTCACCACTTCGAACCTCTGTAGTTTGAATTTCAGACGTTTATGCAGTGCAAAACCTACAAATATAATCGCCTACAAAATTTTCAACAAAGCCTCCAAAACCGTGTGCGGCAAGGTTCTTTACCGCTGTATAATTGTTTTGCAGGATAAATATCAATAACACATCATCTGTAAGAGAAATAAAGTTAAATATGTTCACTACTTAGTTTTTCCCCCAAACAGCCTTTGGTTGATTACGTGTAAAACTCAGATGTGGGGTCATGCCATCAGATTTGCACGTGCAGAATTAAGTTCTGTGCAAATAGAAAGAAAAAAGAAAAACGAAAGTGTTTCCAAGTAGAATAAAAGTAAATGCACAATGTCAGGTGTGTTTAAATTAGTAAGTAGTAACAATATGTTATTAATCCTTAGAACTTAATTTTGTAATTTGACATTAAGTTGGTGGTATTAACTTTACATTTACTTTACTCACAATATTAAATGTTGTGAAATATATAAGCAATTACATTAATAACACATTCAAATCTGTCGCCTTTCGGCAAAATTTGCCGTTTTGTCCTCGGAAAAAGCCATTCACGTGAATCGTATAGATCTGTAATAAAAAAAATAGGGCTGGGGGCTATGCCTTGTGAATTAACTCTGCTGGGGCTGAGGCTTGTAAAAGTTCACAGGTGCCATTATGCCAAAATATGCCATTTCCCTGTGGCTGCTCCAGGCGTTTGCCCCACACTTGCTCACTGTAACTCCACCTGTGCAGCAGCCCGCATCCACCCGCTATGAGCTCAGCTACTCGCTAACCCGCTCCAACAGACGCACCACTGAGGGTCGTGAACCGCATGACACATCGCGCTGACGCTGAGGTGAAATTTATACAGCTGTATGTTACCAAATATGAACTTTTACTGCTTTTATTTAGCAGCTAGCGGTAGCTAATGCATCAGTCTGCACAACAAAGTTACGCCAGCACAGTGCGCAGCTGTGCATGAGACTGAGCACCAAACTAGTGTAAGGTTTTGCGATGACTGTAGCTTTCATATATGACAATAGCGATGTGAAACATGAGAGCATCTACAAGCTAACCTTTAAAGCTAATGTGGATAGCTGTCGCTACTGTGAGGCTAAAGTGAACGGGCAGTCCTCTCCAGGTGGACCGTGTGGTCACTCACAGGTAGGGCTGAACGATTTTGGAAAATAATCTAATTGCGATTTTTTTTCTTAAATATTGCGATTGCGATTAAATATGCGATTATTGTTGTAAGGTCCTCTTCTCATGTATTTTTCACCTAACACAAGCCATAAATCAGTCTGTTTCATAACAAACAATATTAGATTCATTTAAAGTGAAAATTGCAACAATAAAGCAAACAAAATTGTTGCCTGACCTATTCAAAATTTGTGAACATGTGGACTGCACTTCTTAAAAACTTAACAGTACAGTCTATAAATAAATGATACATTATATATATATATAGATATTTAAAAAAAAAAAAGAAGATAAAACTCACTGATCCAGTCAGTAACATCACCCATACTAAAGTGCAGGAAAAGTCTGCAAACAAACGTCTGCTTTAACTAGTTGGAAAAGTTTTAGGAAATCAAACTCCCATTTAATACAAAATAAATTATTTATTATTTCGGCCAATCAAATCCCTGTCTGAGCTGCGACTCGTAGTTGCTTCAGATGGGCGTTATTGATGGACACGGAGAGGCCAGATGGAGCACACGCCAAAACACAGTGGAACTGGGAGCAGCATTTTGGTTTTGGGATGTAACTTTGGACAATATGAAGAAACAGTGACGCAAGGAGACTGGGACATGAGGTGCCAAACACAGACACGTTTTACTTTCTGTGACTCGCAGCCATTTAGTGACATTTCAGCGTAAACAGCGCATTTCCTCAGCAAAATAAGACATGACACGGAGTCCTGCCTCGATTGTAGTTTCCAACACTTTTCATACAGCGGTTTAGTGTTAATATCTAGCGTCTGTACTACCTACGGAGGCATATGCGGTAGATGTAAAGGTAAATAAAGGCACATGGCACATCGCCTCCGCGGATACGTTATGGTCATGAACCGTCATCAGTGACGGACTGGCCATTGGGCAATGTGGGCAAATGCCACTGCGGCCGCCTGGTCTCATCACTTGTTGTGGCCGCATCACAAACAAATAAATAGGCTAAATAAAGCGAGGAAGCGGCCGCCTATTGGCGCAATGGCTGCAAGCGGCAGCACCACCAGCGGCTCGCTCGCCGCTCATCACAACTTGTGGCGCACAACCATATAAAAAGGCTAAATAAATAAATAAAGCGGAGATGCGGCCGCCTTTTGAAGACAAATGTGGCCTCTCTGCTAAAATTGCCAGGGCCTCTTTTTGGTGCCAGTCCGCCACTGACCGTCATTATGCTTTTGAGATCAGTTCTTTATCCACAACATTCCCATCATAAGCCTCCTAAACTGAGCCACAAATGACTCTTTACTCTTTACAAGCAGCACAGGCTCACTTACGGAGGCAGAGACGTGTGAATCCGGAGGTGAGGTAGTTTCTGTGATCATCAGAGCGTGTAGTAGCAGCGAGAGAATGGCGTGATTAGCGCTGAGGCTAACGGAGAAGAAAGCAATAGTCCTTGGCGGTGGCTGCATGATAAACGCTGATATTTTCACTGTA
The DNA here is from genome assembly GCA_007210695.1 of Neogobius melanostomus. Lineage (NCBI taxonomy): Eukaryota > Metazoa > Chordata > Actinopteri > Gobiiformes > Gobiidae > Neogobius > Neogobius melanostomus. Next base: position 21,337 of record VHKM01001074.1, read on the forward strand.
CATCCACAATCTACTGCGCACCTTAACTAGACTGAGACGTAAACAAAAGCACGCGGCGGACCTGACTTTGCTGCCATATCTCGCTGCTCCATTCACTTCCCAAATCGCGTGCCCTGCGATTACGAAATCGCGTTGTGTCATATCGCGATATAATTGCAAATGCAATTAATCGTTCAGCCCTACTCACAGGTGAGGGCAGTCCTCTCCAGGTGGACCGTGTGGTCACTCACAGGTGAGGGCTGACCTCTCCAGGTGGACCGTGTGGTCACTCACAGGTGAGGGCTGACCTCTCCAGGTGGACCGTGTGGTCACTCACAGGTGAGGGCAGTCCTCTCCAGGTGGACCGTGTGGTCACTGGGCGCTCACAGATATGAGCGTGTTGTTTCTGCTCATCAGAGATGTTGATGTTGGCAAATTTACTAAAATTGACCCACACCTCTTTGGACTTGTACAAATCTGCCAAACGTTTCAGCTTTTAGTAGCCCACTGTAGATACCATACTACTAAGTTTAGTGTTGAATCAATATATTTGTCAGAACATATGCAATACAAAAACAAACAAAAAAGGATTGTTTGACTTCATTAATCATGGAATCTACCTATTCTGTTAAATTCCCGCAAACCGGCGCGTTCCGCCACCGTCCGTGAACTGTCACCTTTTTCACTATGTATGTGCAATCCGCACATTACACAGACATGGAAACACATACATAGTGAAAAAGGTGACAGTTCACGGACGGTGGCTGAACGCGCCGGTTTGCGGGAATTTTTAACCGAACTCATAGATTCCATGATTAATTAACTAAATTTTTTTTGTTGTGCATATGTTCTGACACATATTTTGATTCAACGCAAACTAAGTAGGCTTTCATTTCGTTTTAGAACTGTAGTTCTCCTAATGGCTTTAGTTTAAATCAGAGTGGACATTATAAAATCATAAAAAGGATTTTTAAAAATCCTATTAAATATTATTAAATATCAAACTTTTGACTCTTTATGGGAATATAGCCTATACACTTAAGAATATGCCACACTATACCATACAAAATAAAATGGTATCTAAACTGGGCTGCAAAAAGCTGAAAGGTTTGGCAGATTTGAACAAGTCCAAAGAGGTGTGGGTCAGTTTTAGTAAATTTGCCAACATCAACCTCTCTGATCAGCAGAAACAACACCAGAACCACTCATATCTGAGAGCCCCCAATGACCACACGGTCCACCTGGAGAGGTCAGCCCTCACCTGTGAGTGACCACACGGTCCACCTGGAGAGGTCAGCCCTCACCTGTGAGTGACCACACGGTCCACCTGGAGAGGTCAGCCCTCACCTGTGAGTGACCACACGGTCCACCTGGAGAGGTCAGCCCTCACCTGTGAGTGACCACACGGTCCACCTGGAGAGGTCAGCCCTCACCTGTGAGTGACCACACGGTCCACCTGGAGAGGTCAGCCCTCACTGTGATGACCACACGGCACTGGAGAAGTCAGCCCTCACCTGTGAGTGACCACACGGTCCACATGAGAGGTCAGCCCTCACCTGTGAGTGACCACACGGTCACCTGGAGAGGTCAGCCCTCTCCTCGCTGACCACAACCACGCATCAAACGAGCGCAGAGCTTACACGGAGCCATTGGGCAACTGCCCATTCACTTTAGCCTCACAGTAAACAATAGATCTCAGCATCAACTTTAAAGGTTAGCTTGTAGATGCTCTCACGTTTCACATCGCTATAAGCCCAATGCCCATCTCGACTGCGCATGCGTGAGTCAATCAGGCTCCTAATTTCGGCTACCAAACAAACCACTCCGCCATTGAAATGTGTGAGCGAGTTCAGGTAGCGGAGCGTGAACACTGAAGTATATTGAACCATAACCGTGAACTATAAGGCATACGGGCATTGGTTTACAGACTATAAGTCTCAAGTGACATTTCTTGCAAATATTTAAGTTGTCAATATCTTGAAAGCGAGGGAAAAGTCAGGGCGGCGGCTCCGTAAGCAGGAGCGAACAATAGCGGACAGGGGAACGACAGGACCTGGGCTCAGCCCGACACAGACACCCTCACTTTTTAAATCATTTGAATTCGTCTTGTAATCACAGGGAAAAGTCCCAAATGGTGTTGATGTTAAATACAGTGGGTAAATTTCCGTCTGTCAAATTAGCAACCGATTAGCTCTGTTGTTCCATCAGAGCACTCGTGAAAAAAATAAAAATAAAGTACATTTAGATGCAGAGCCTATGTGTGTATGTGGATCTCTCTGGTCACAATTAAGAAAAAGATTTCGTCTACTGTCCACCTCCTTATTGACAAAGAAAAGAGGGATTCTATGTATTTCTCATTTCAGTTTAAATGTTGTGAATATCGTCGACATGAGGCCACAGTTTCAGAGCCTGGACTTTGTCCAACAGTCGCCTTCAAGGGTCACAAATGTTTTTCTCACATAGTTATTCCATAGTTATTCCAACTATATGAACAAGGACTGGTCGTCACTTTTGAAGCATCTCTTCGTATGAATGGCAGTTTGGTTTCTGTCTATCTCCGTACGCAGCCCTGGTGTAAAAATAGACTTTAAGCTAATATTGTAACAGGCTCCATGGCCACGACAAAAACACTTTAAATCATCAACTTTCCAGCGGTTAAAACGCTCCAAATCAGAGCTTTCTTCTGCTTTACGCTAACTATCATTATTGTTTGGTAGCCAAAAGACATTCCATTACCCATAATGCAACGGGCGAGCCGAGATGGGCATTGGGCTTATTGTCAAATATGAAAGCTACAGTCATCGCAAAACCTTACACTAGTTTCTGTGTAAATTCTCAGTCGTACAGGAGTTGTCCATCTTCAACGAAGTACTTGAGTCATCTTCTGTACTTGGTAGTTGAGTCTCCAAACGTTTCGCCTCTCATCCAAAAGGCTTCGTCAGTGAACAAGGTTTCCCTCAGCAAGCAGCGTAGATAAAGACCAGTTGGGAGGAGTTGGCTCCTCCCCTCTAATAACAGCTACTCTCACCTGTGGGTAAACACCTTTGAAGTAGAGCGTCTGTAACGACCTGCTCCCCCCAGTATCGGTCAGCCCTGTCCTATTCATGGCTGATCACTGCTAATTATCTGCCTATTGTTCTATTGTTAGCTGAGGTATCGTCTTCTTGGACTGGCCGTGCTCTGTCCGTTTTCCCCGAAGCAGATTGGAGTAAAAAGAAGAAAGATTAAATCTTAGCCCACCATTCCCTCCATGAACCGAAATGGTGGGCTAAGATTTAATCTTTCTTCTTTTTACTCCAATCTGCTTCGGGGAAAACGGACAGAGCACGGCCAGTCCAAGAAGACGATACCTCAGCTAACAATAGAACAATAGGCAGATAATTAGCAGTGATCATCTATGAATAGGACAGGACTGACTGATACTGGGGGGAGCAGGTCGTTACAGACGCTCTACTTCAAAGGTGTTTACCCACAGGTGAGAGTAGCTGTTATTAGAGGGAGAGCCAACTCCTCCCAACTGGTCTTTATCTACGCTGCTTGCTGAGGAACCTTGTTCACTGACGAGCCTTTGATGAGAGGCGAAACGTTTGGAGACCTCAACTACCAAGTACAGAAGATGACTCAAGTACCTTCGTGAAGACTTACACTAGTTTGGTGCTCAGTCTCATGCACAGCTGCGCACTGTGCTGGTGTAACTTTGTTGTGCAGACTGATGCATTAGCTACCGCTAGCTGCTAAATAAAAGCAGTAAAGTTCATATTTGGTAACATACAGCTGTATAAATTTCACCTCAGCGTCAGCGCGATGTGTCATGCGGTTCACGACCCTCAGTGGTGCGTCTGTTGGAGCGGGTTAGCGAGTAGCTGAGCTCATAGCGGGTGGATGCGGGCTGCTGCACAGGTGGAGTTACAGTGAGCAAGTGTGGGGCAAACAAGCCAGAGGCTCCTGTAGTCGCAGCCACAGGGAAATAGCATATTTTGGCGTAACAGCACTGGTGAACTTTTACAAAACTCAGCCCCTCCATAGTTAATTCACACGGCATTCCCCCCCTCCTTTTTTTTTTTTACAGATCTGCACGTTTCACGTCATTCCATGACTGGCTAAGCGGAGAACACTTTTTAGCAAAGTCGTCGACAATAAGTACGTTACTATTCTGTAGAATACAGCCAACAGGCCTCTGTGGTAAAGTTATCTGACATGTGTAGAGAAAAAAGTAATCTCACTGGAAATATATTGCATTTTAAGCCTAAATGGGGTTGGTTTATCGTCTGGGGAAAGTGCCAGCATCGTTAACACAGCGACATAAAATAAACCCATTTTCGAACGCGGTCGCCAGACATCCATTTAGCCACACAAACTTTCACAGCGCAAAGTAACGATAAATGGCAAGTCGTCTAGAATAAAAGTTACACGATTTAACAAACTTACGCACGTTGTCGGGTTGTTCAATCCATGTGCAAACTTTCTGCTCGGCGGTTTCGGTAATGACGTCTCTCCAACTGCAGAGCGAAGTGAAGGGGGAGGAACCGAAAACAGAGGAAAGAGGCGACAAAACACGGTGCATTGTGGGAGTTGAAGTTCTCCGACTCAATACATTGCCGTTTTGTACGGCAGAATTGTTGAGTTAATGCGTAACTTTTTAAAAGTATAGACGCGAAAAGAAACGTCTATTTTTATCTATAACAAAAAGGACGTAGAAGTTTGATTATATTAAAGGAAAACTTACCAAAATTCATCAGAAACCGATGATATTCACAAGTAGCGTTTCAGAGAGCGCGGAGAAAATGCGTCACACCATACGCAGGAGAAGAACTTAATTTTGAACTTTGGGTCAAAGTAATAAATCACTTTGGTGTTAAGTCAAGCATTTTTAAGTTGTTTGGAAACCACATATTTCCTTTGTAGTCAAAACATGAGAAATGTACTTTGGCTTTATGTAAATGTGTACCTTGCTTCAACTAGGGCCTAAATACACTTTTTACAGTGTAAGTAAATTTCACTCTGTCTCTGCTCACTTTGCAAATTTACATCACTTTCATTTCCACTGATAGTTGAAGGACTCTCATGACTCTGTGATGGAACGGTACCTGGGCGTCCTGTCGGCTCCTGCTCTGCAAGAATATCACAGACCTCGTGAGCTGATGTCAAATACATGGTGGTCCTTTGTTACAACCTACCCCACTACCGAGGTAGGTTGTAACACATGCTGGGGTAAGTTGTAACAGTTAGACAAAAAAATAAAAACACGTCATGTAATAAGCTTCAAATAGAGCTGTATTTAAATAAAAGAACAATGTCTCTCTCTCTCTAACCTGTCATGGAGTCAGTCCATAATACAGGTCTGCTGTCTGAGTCAAACACTCAGCCAACACTTCCTCCTGCTCCTCAGAGGAAACTGTGTTGATGCTTCAGTGTGACCTACACTGGGATGATCACTGGACCCTGGTCTCTCAGCTTCTGCAGTGTTTTACAGTATCTGCTCAGTGTTAATGGCAGATCACATGTGCCTTTGTAACTGATCTGACCTGCCCTTCTTTCTGACCACATCAGAGGCTTTTTTTATAAACATTATGTGTCACAAATCTGTCAGTCTTTCTTTTCCACTGTTTAGGCATTCTGTAAAAGTATTCAAATCAAGTAAGTGTTATTAACTGTATATAGGGGATGATTGTGTTACAACCATCCTACCCCTGTCAGCCATTGTTTAGCTCTATCAGCATAATGGTTTAAATTAGCAGGGGAAATGTGCATCACATTGTGCCTGAGAAACTACAATTTAATCTAATGTAAGTCATATGGTTTATGTGCAATAGTATAAGCACTAAACAAAATATAGTCTTGGTAAAAAAAAAATATTTTCTTACCTCAAAATCAATTGTTTCTCTATAGCAGTGATTCCCAAAGTGGGGTCCGGGGCCCCTGGTGGGCCTCAGAGACACTACAGGGGGCCCCCAAAGCTTGTCTACAAAACGACTACATTGAAAAAAAATCATTTTAAAAGGTAAATAAATTTATTTGGAGAAACGTAATAGTTTGAACCAGTATTTAGCTTTACCATCATTGCTAGATGTTGCTTTTTATGTCATTTTAGCTGTAAAATAATAAAAAATGCCTTAGAGTACATTTTTATGATTTGGGGGACCCAGAGAGATTTTCAGATTGATAAGGGGGCCGCGATGTCCCGGACTTTGGGAATGGCTGCTCTATAGAATCCACATGAACCTGTTTACAACCTTGACAATCACCATGTGGGATCAGGGAGTAAGTGGGTAAACACTGATATGATCATGTGACTCCTATCTTACCCCTGAATGGTGGAATTAGTGGTGTTATAACTCTCCCCATGTTGTAACACCACATATATGTCTATATATGTCTCCCCTACATATATTTGTTGATACGTGAGTCTTTGGCCCCTCCCCTCACTGCTGCGCTTACAGTCTATGGAAGGAACACCCCGCTCTCCTCTCCTTGACTTCTCAATAAAACTAAGTAATAGAAAGAGCTTTAGAACTATTTTCTGATCATTTTTGAGTAAAACCTTTTGATCAAATTAAACTACAGACATCGCGTGTTTTCACGTAAATGCAGCGAACGTAAATAAGCTCCATAAACGTGCTGTAGGGCAGTTGCAACCCGAAAATGTGAATTTCTCTGTAAATATTTCACCAATTAACACGAAACAAAAAGTGTTGTGTGTCATGCAAAAATAAATAAAATAATAATAATAATTCAGTCCCGTCCAGCGGGCTAATTTTTTTTTTTTTAATTCTCCCTTTAGGGATTTTTAGGGGCTCCGTAGATTTGAATATTTTGGGGTCTGATGTAAATATGTAAATTTTCCTACTTATAAACTGAACTAAACTTTATTTTCGGGCTTGGAGAGATTGAAGGAGATACACGGCTAGCAATGGAATGAACGGCCTCAAATATTAGTCGTGTCGGAGCCGTGAGCAACTACTGCTGCGACAAGACGACTGACCTCTACAGGAATAAGGTAGGGGATGGTTTGAGTGGACGTGTGGGCAGAGCGAGGAGAGGTTTGGTTTGGTGCATCCTCGGGTTGTCAGTTAAAGTGACAGTCTGGAAGTCTGAATGTATTGCAAATTTTATAAAAGTACAAAATGGACCACCTGCTCTTGTGTTTTTATGTAAAGTAAATTTCACTCTGTCTCTGCTCACTTTGCAAATTGACATCACTTTCATTTCCACTGATAGTTGAAGGACTCTCATGACTCTGTGATGGAACGTACCTGGCGTCCTGTCGGCTCCTGCTCTGGGGGCTTCAGATGACGCACTGTCATGGGAACCACCGGGGGGCGCTGCAGCAGAAGGACAGAGATCAGAAACAGCTCAAACAGAGAATTGTGGGAGGGCCAACCAAGGCGTAGGTTGGTGTCAATGTTGGTGGGAAACTCCACCCCCCCCCCTTTTTTTTTTTGGGGGGGGGGGGTGACGTGGAGAAAAAGCTTTTGTTTAAATAAATACGTTAATAATGCTAACAAGCATTATATATATAGGGGAGAACGGGTATGTTTGTAACACTTTTTGCTTCCGCACCTGTAACTCACTGAATTTTGAGCTAGAGTTCTCAAACTTTTATACAAAGTCCCCACATTTGTTAACTACAAATGGCACCAATTCAAACCTCTGCAAGAAAATCACAGACCTCGTGAGCTGATGTCAAATACATGGTGGTCCTTTGTTACAACCAGAGGTGTCGAAAGTACTCAATTCCGTACTTAAGTAAAAGTACAGATACTTGGGTAAAAAATTACTCCGGTAAAAGTAAAAGTACAGCTGCAACTAGTCTACTTAAGTAAAAGTACAAAAGTACTTCATCAAAAATGTACTAAAGTACAAAGTAAAAACAGTCGACGATGAAACACGATTAAAACATTATCCAGATGGCTTTACGGCTCTTATTCAGGCTCTATTTACTCAATTTAAGCTGTTCATATGGGCTGGTTGAAGCTACATGTGAGAACAAACAACAAGAAAGGCTGCACTGTACGAACATTTGTTGTTTTTTTCCTGTCTTTTTCTTTTAAAAACATTTATTAATTATTTTACAAAAAAAGAGTAAAAGATGCCGATGTAACTGCAGCCTATGAGCCCATATGGTTGATTGTTTGAAACAGGTCTCTGACTAATTAGACATATCATCTCAAACTATGGTCTCAAAGGACAAACCTGTATAAATATAGGATTAAATTAATATAGTAAAACAAAAAAAACGCCCCAAAATCGCTTATATCAGCCAATGGCCTGTATTCTGAAACTGCCTTTGATTCATATTCACAGCAGAGACCAAGGCAGATTAAGTTTGGAGTTAGAACAGTTTGGACAGCTGATCTCACACTAAAATCACAGCAGGACCGCGGTCAAACGGGTCAGTATTAGGCTATGTTCATGCTGTCTGTCCCGGCACCACGGCTGCAGGCGGGCAGAGGACGTGCACCTCCGCACTGGTGACGCTGGTTCCTTTGCTCTATACGCGTCCGTGCTCTGACAGCAGCGCGTTTACTTCAGCAGCTTCCCCCGGTGTGCGGAGATGCGTCTGTTTCTAAACCGAAACCAAAAAGACAAAAACAAATCTGCGCTCTGGCACGCGCGCTGACGAGTCGGTGCGCGCGGCCGCCTCGGGGGAAAGAAAAAGAAAAAACAGCGCGTGATTCTAAAGAAAAGTACGAGCCCGTTTTGAAAATGTAAGGAGTAGAAAGTACAGATACTTGCGTTTCAAAAGCAAGGAGTAAAAGTAAAAAGTCGTCAGGAAAATAAATACTCAAGTAAAGTACAGATACCTGAAAAATGTACTTAAGTACAGTAACGAAGTACAAGTACTTTGTTACTTCCCACCTCTGGTTACAACCTACCCCACTACCGAGGTAGGTTGTAACACATGCTGGGGTAAGTTGTAACAGTTAGACAAAAGAAATAAAAACACGTCATGTAATAAGCTTCAAATAGAGCTGTATTTAAATAAAAGAACAATGTCTCTCTCTCTCTAACCTGTCATGGAGTCAGAATATCTGAATATTGTACAGCCTCCATGACTATAGTCACACGCCAGAGTAGCAGTTTAGTTCAGATTTTCCTGTGCCAGCAATAAACAATCTTGTCTAAACAGGAGGATTACAAAGTGCTTCTTTTTCAAACTTCTTAAACACTCAGTTTTATTAAACTTTTAAACTTTTAAAACACTGAATGCATCAAGATGTAGACAAGCTTAAGATGATCATTAATATGCATTTAGCAATTTCTACAGGACATATGCAGAGTTCCAGCAGAAAACAAAAAGATAACCAGTTTACTCCTTTGGTTCAGATTGTACTGCAGCAGAAATAAAATTGCCATAAAAAAACAAAAAACAGACTTCTATTCTGTTATGTTCTGGAAGATTAATGAAATGCTTATTTTTTCAAACTTCTTATAACACTGTCAACATTATAACACGTTTATCACACTGAATGCAAAAATATGTTCATAGGTTTAGGATGACCATTAATCTGCACTTAGTTTTCCTAAGAGCGTGTGAACTTTTGGAGACATTTTCTGAGAATCTAGCTCCATAAAGAAAAAAAGAAAAGCCCTGAATCCTTTTTAACACACATCATTAAGACTAATCTTGTTATCATGAGCATCAATCAGTCTGCGATCATTGTGCCTTTCATGAATAAATGTGGAGTATGTTATGTATCATTCAAACACTTTGATACAGGAGTAATGTTATATGGGCTGTAATGATGATGATGAATAACAGTAATACCAACATGGTAATAAAATGGGTATAGGAAACAAAATTATAAACTTGTTATAAAGTGTAACATACTATGAATGTTGACTTAATCTGTAAATATGTAACCAACTTAATTGTTTTGTAAGATACTAAGAACTAAACATTGTTACTGTTGTTGTTGCAACCACATTATTATTTAAGTTTATGAACAGGGGTGGGAGTCAATAAGCTTGTCTTCTTCCCACTCCTTTTCGAGCTAGAATGTTAATTATTTTTTTCTTTTATTATATTTTTCTGGCTTTTGTGCCTGTGTTGTGTGTTGTGTAGCTCGAAATAAAAAAATCAAATCATAAAAACTTTCTGGAAAACCTCGAAAGTGTAACGGAGGCTTTTAGGAAGATTGAGAATGTAGATCAAACCGAGCAGTAGGGCACAAGCAGATGCGACAGAGCTGAGTCCATTTAAGACGGTCACGCCTTCGATAACGATACCAATGTCCTCCGGAGGAAGTTCGACACATCCTTTGGTCGAATGGAAAACACCGCCATGGTCACCTGCTCCAAATCGACCTGAAGGTCATCTTGCTGAATGTCCTATAAGGAGCAAAAACAAAATAGTGTTAGTTTTACGACATGCATTGGTATCCAACCAATTGGAATTTAAAATTAAACTGCTGAGTTTACAATAGGTAGATAGTTTTGAAAAAATAAAAAACACTTTGAAGACAAGAAAAAGTTACATGTTGTCATTGCTCTCAATTTCTCGTAATTTAAATGGGATAAAGCAGAAGTGGGTACATTTACGCTTTTTCAAACTATGCATTCATTCATTTTTTTTAAGAAACAGTTTCCACAGCCCTGAGTCACTGCACTTTTTAGTCTCAATACTTCAATAAATGTCAAATGGCATTTGGTTTATGAATTTCAGACACAACAATTTGCTTTAAACACATTTTTAAAGTACTGTTGGATAAATGTTGCTATTCTCTATATTTTGCTTATCTTACACGTCATAATCTTGCTGACTGGAAAGATGTTACTAATGCTTCTGCTTTGAGTTACAGTTATTCGTCTATAAACAGAGGTATTGTGCAACCTGGGAGTAGCCGAAACAGCTAAGAGGAAGCTAATGTGATTGAGCAATCGAGACTGAGATATGGATGGAAAAAAGGGAAACATGTTATAGATGTACTGTATTTGCAAATATTGTTTACTGCTCTGCCGTGAAAACCCCCTCCCCTTAGGGCAGAGGCAGTACATGTAACTTAGGGGCGTGAAACTGAATAAAATGCAAGGTGGGACACCAGGGAGCTCAGAGCGGGCACGGGAGCCATTGGCTCCAGCTTCGTTTGTAACTGAGTCTTTATCTCTGTCTGTCTCTCCTTGCAATTAAAAAGGTAATCTGTCTTGTCTCGCTTTCCTTGATTAATTATTGTTGTTTGTTGGT
>VHKM01001074.1:37500-38754 GCA_007210695.1 Neogobius melanostomus
ACACACAGATACACACACAGATACACAGATACACACACACGCACACGCACACACCACACACACACACCAGATACACACACACACACACACACACACACACAGACACGCAACGCGCACAACGCACACGCACACACGCACACGCACACGCACGCACCGCACACCAACACAGCACACACAGATACAACACGCACACACACACATGCACACACACCGATACACAACACACACACACACACACCACAGCGACACAGATAAACACACGACACACGACACACACACAGATACAAACACACACACACAACACACACACAGATACACACACACACACACACACAACACAGATACACACACACACACACACACAACACACACACGATACACACACACACACACAACACACACAGATACAACACAGATACACACACACACACACACACCACACACACAGATACACACAGCACACACACACACCAACACCACACACAGATAGCAACACACATCCACACACACAACAGCTACACAACAGATACCACACACAACACAACAACACACACACACACACACACAGATACACACCACACACACACACCACAACACTACACATCAGATACACACACATGCCACACCACACACAGACAGATACACACAGCACACACACACAGTCACACCACACAGATCACACACACACACACACACAACAGATACAACACACACACACACACACACAGCGCACACGCAGACAACACAGATACACCACACACACACCACACACACCAACACACACGCAACACGCACACACACAGATTACACACCACACACACACACACACACCACAGATACACAGATACACACAGCGCACACACACACACACACAGCCAACACACACGACACAGATACACACACACCACACACAACACACAGCAGATACACACACAGAACACACACACACGCACACACACACAACAGATACACACACACACACCACATACAGATACACACGCACACACGCACACGCACACGCACACGCACGCACACCACTCACGCAACCACGCGGCACACACACACACACACAACACACACAGATACACAACACACACACACACACACACACACCACACACAGATACACACCACACAACACACACACACACACACCACACACACACACACACACCCACACACACAACACACCAATTACCACCAACACCACGGCACACACACCACACACACAGATACACACACACGCACACACAAC
>VHKM01001075.1:0-238450 GCA_007210695.1 Neogobius melanostomus
TTGGGACATTTTCCCTTCAGTTTGGCTTGTGCATCAAGTAGAAACATAGCTAGCTCTCAATTGGATCTAATGTCAGGTGTGACTGACATTGAGCCATTTGAATAACATTTCGCTCTTTGCCTTACAAAAGCTTATGCAGTAGCTTTGGAGTGTTTGCGCCTGGCCTGCCAAATCGACTGCCCTTTTCTATAGATTTTTCAAAGACATATAAGTCTGGGAAGCAAGCGCCGTTCGATCTCAACAATTTCCCGGTGGGCGTGATTGACAGACGGCATCAACCAATTAGAGCAACGCTAGATACGTTGACTGCTAGTAACAAGCGGCAGAAAGCACTTTCCAAAAACCGTTCCTTTTTTACTGAGGGGAACGCTTTCGAATGCTGTTTTCTTGCTCCGGGTTTTAGGATTTCATATTTTCCAAATTTATTTTAAAACAGACGATAAGAGCGAAGAACCAAAGTCGTATATCGGACGCCATCCTTATGAATTTTCTGGAACAGAGGGGTGGTGGGTGTGATTTACAGGTTGACAGGCTTCCATCTCTTGGTGGCGTGAAATTGGACCGATGTGGGTCAAATCGTGAAATGATTGGCTTCGAGCAGCTGGCCAGGACGGGCTGTGACTTCTCTTTTTGAACAGAAAGGAGGAGTGATCTGGGCACGCAGGCTAAGCTCTTGGTGTCATTGTCCTCGATCTGCATGCTGAAGCGGCGTCAAACGCATGGTGGCCTCTGAATTGATAGGAGCACACATCAATCATATATGCCAATCTCTCTCAGAATTCATCCCATGCTGCTCTTTGTCAACAGTCACATTATCAACTAAATACAAGGGAACCAGTTCCATGTGGCCCATACAGAATGCCCATGCGCATGATGCTTATGCCAACCACCAATTGTTTCACTGATGAAGGTGGGATGTTTGAATCATTGGAGCAGACCTGTTCTCTCTCCCGTCCATTACGTTTCTCTTCCCAGTCACTCATCTGGTTGATACTTGTCTCATCGTTGTCCTCTAGGCATGTTGTTCAGCACACACTGTATCAAGGCTCTTTTTTCGTTTTGATGTTTATTGGACATACTCAGTGAATCAGCCTCCTGCTTAAGGCTTCACCAGGGTCTTACACTTGTGAGTTAATGGTCTGTGATCTTTCCTCACTAACTGGCTGAAGTCTTCTTTTAATTATATTACTTTTGACCACATACACCCACCTCCTTGGTGCAGAGTGTTTTTGACCTCTGACGTATGTTGTTGAAGGGCTTATCTTCTCGAGACCAGGGAAAGTAATTCTTGGCTTACTCTCACCATAACTTGCTCGTCATCACTCTGTGGCGTGGTCTTCGAGGTCTTTTGAGTGTTTTGCGCTCAACTCAGTGTTCTTTCTTGTTCAATAATGTTTCCAAAACTTTGATTTAGCCACGCCCAATATGTTTGCTATCTCTCTAATGGGTTTGTTTTGATTTTTTTTTGCCTAATAATGGCCTTGGCTCCTGATAGTGATAGCCTACTTTGCGCCAATGCTCATAGTTGAACAAACTAATAACAACAATAATTACAGAATGCAAATATCACGGGGAATAATGAATTGAATGAATGGGAATAATGAGGGTAAAGCAAACCCTGGCCATTGGAACAGCTGAGCGCCAATTGTCCCATTACGTATGGTCCCTTGAAACGTGGAGACTCACATAAAGACGCTTGTAATTCCTAACACCGTTCATCTGATTTTGGATGTAAAATCCCTCTCAAATGAAAGCTGAAAGCCTGCTGTTTTATGTACATCTTAGGTGTTTCATTTCAAATCCATTGTGGGTGGTTTATAGAGCCAAAAACATAATAATTGAGTTGATGTCGCCAATATTTATGACCTGAACTGTATTAGGGCTGTCCCAATCAAAATCGAACAATCGAAACTCATGTTTCACCGAAAATTGTAGACTACAATTATTTTGGCACCAAATTTGACCCTAGTCCATGGGATATTAGCCTTTTGCTAATATCTGGCATGTATGTCTTTTACCCATGTTCTGTTCTGTTGTCTTAAATCAAATAATAATAAAAGAATTGCATTTTCTCAAGAAACAATCGTCAAAGTCAATATATGCTGGTACCAGGTTTTAGATTAGCTTCTAATTAGTTACATGTTTTTATAAGAAAGCAATTAAAATAACTTTATGCTCAAAACTAGATTTACATCAGTACAGTGTCATATCAATGGCTCTGACTCTCTCACCCACTCTCGTTCCCCTCATCCAGGGATTCAAAGCCTGTTAGATTTAAAAATGTTGCAGTGTGCATAAACAGTGTGAACTGAATCAATTAGGTAGGTACTTATTATTAATGCAAGCACAAGAGGTGTAATTGTTTTATAATACATTTCAAGGACGGCCATATCCCAGATGGTGAAGTAGAGGTCCATGGTGCATCCAGTTCCTCTCATGCCACCTCAAACTCGCGCTTCACTTTTTCCTCGGCTTCCTTTGAAAGGGGTCCCCAATCAAAGGGCACAGGTGGGAGGAGCGGTGGTCCCCGTATTCAGATGAAAGGCCTTGGTCGGTTGCAAAGTTGCTGTGAAAGAGTCAGAAAAGAGTTCCTGAATGTTGAGGTGCACAGCGGGAGTGGCCCATTTGATGAGGTAATGAGGAGAAGGGATGGCGGCAAGGGGATGCGCTTGGCCGGGAGGAGGAGCAAGCAGGGAGGCTTGGAGAGGTGGAGGGGGTATGTGGCAAAGCTTCCCACTCACGCCTTCAGACATTCTGCGACATCAAGCTGGTTTAGGATGGTTCAATCATTGGGACCTCGAGTGTTTTCACCGTTTTGTCATCCACTCTTTGTGCTCCCCTTATATTTTCTTCAAAACTCCACACCCCCCAACTTTCATTAGTTTCATCCAGGAATGAGAAAGCCAGCAGTGGCAGAAAGAAGCAAATCTGGAGCTTCGGTCTGTAAAGGTCCAAGAATCGGTCAATGACCCTGGCCACGTGACTTCCGAGTTTTCAATCTTCAAAAATGCACAAAACTTGGCTTCTTCTCATCACAGTCTCTACTGAAAGAGTCGTGTCGTTTCCACCAGTGCAACCCATGGACAGTTAAGACCCACTTGCTCTTTTGTGATTTTTGATACCATTGCATAAGGTCTTCGTTCAGCGTATACCCTCTGTCCTCTTCTTCTCTTCATCTTCTTTTCTCTTATTCTCATTGAATGGGCTTCCACATTTTTCCTGCAGAATCTTGGAGCCTCTCCTTTTAAGGTCTCCCACTTGCTCTTTTAGTTCATTTCGTCTTTTCTCTTCTTTCTGCCCCAATGTTCAATTCTGTCATTCTTACTTTGTTCTCTGCTCTCATCTTCTTCATGTGGTGACTTTTTTCTGGATCAAATCTCCTAACTTGTTTTTAAACTACCATTTTGTTTGTCTTGAAATCCCTCTCCTCTGTATCAGTATTCGTTGTATCCTTATTTTCATTTGCCTTAATGTTTTGCCTCAACATTTTCTCTGGGTGTTGTCTGAAAGCTAATTATTCATCTGATTATTTGTCTGGCGATGTTGGAGGTCTTGAACAGAGGATGCCTTTTTGAGTCTGCTGGCGTGGAGTGCGGGAGATGAACACAGCAGGAGCGTACGTGGGCAGGTTGATTTTTTGAGGAGTCTTGTCAAAAAAATCTGCATGGAAAAAAAACCATCAGCTACTGATTTTTATTTCTACAGAGAAAGGCGAAAGAGAGAAACCAGACACAGTGTATATCCATCATTATTCCTGTCCTAAAATACAGTATTTAGAGAAAATTAGTAATCAAAATTAATAATAAAAATATTTTAAAGTACTCTAGCAAGCCTCATGATTTTGTCTTTCATTGGTATTTATTACCAAACAAGGCGTAGCTCCAGCATGGGTAGTTTCTGTAAAACCAGTGGGTTGTCTTGCTTCTTACCCTTTTGGTTATTGATGCTGGTTATTTAACCTTAAATGCTATCAAGATTACCCTTCCACACTGTCATGTATCATATGTACTATAGGCCATATGCTGTAGCCCGTGTTCATTCAAGTTTGCCGCCACTGATTAAGGGACTACAAAAATTATATTTACAGTGTGCAGACAGTGGGCGGACAGTCGCACAGATAGTAGAAGGTCGGAAAGGTTGTGGGTTCCGAAATCCCGCGCTCCAGCAGGTGCAAAGCACTTTGCGTTCCTAATGTTGAAATGAAAGTCTGAGACCATCACCACTAATCTGTATCGTTAGTGCAGTTTTGAGTCCATAACCAAAAGTTTCCCCTCGAATTGCAGCCTTTATGGCAAGTACTTAAAAACCAAACTATATCCATACCTTGTACCTTGCCATAACGTAAAGACTAGTCTACACTCAGCGTGAAGTCCATGCTTCAAGCACCTGGCAGCCAATAAGTGATCATGCCGGTAGCTGGCAGCTGTGGAGATGTGTCGTGCACCTTCTCGAAAAAGTTCCCTCGCGTCAAGCACAAGAGCTGTGATCGGTTTGATCCATATTTGCAATACGAGGAAACGGAAAAAACACACCTTGAGTTTCTCCTTCCACTTTATTTTACATGAATATATTGTTCTTATGTTAGGGCTTATTGTGATTTTAACTTTGTATGTTAACCCATTCTAGGCGGAAAAGCATGCCGCATTTCTACCATTAAGTCGGGGCGCTTTCTTGCGCCAAATTCTTACCATGAGGTAGCGTATATGTCAATCTTCGTAATAGGGTGTTTTGCACCAATTTGTCGGCCTTTGAGCCAATGGAAATGCAACACAATAGAGGCCTGGAGCGTCGCATCACCACTTTTTTGTCTTCGTTATTTGGTGAAATATTTGCTGAGCTATTCACTTTTTCGGGTTGCACCCATACAGCTATTAGAGCTTACACCGTAAATGCGGCGTCTGCAACACATGGCATGCAACCATTAGACATATTATTAATAGACCTCAATACTCACTCCTCCCCGTTTACCATAATGACACGTTCCAGGCGAATCATTGGTGGATTTACAGGCTCCTCCTCCCAGCTCTGACGAAGCATTCCTCAATAAGGCATAAGGGCGTGATTTTCACCTGTAGACTCGGCCCTTGTGTGACGTGTAGCTCGCACGCTCCAATGCTACAGTCAAGACCCCCGTTAAGTAGGAGATTTCTAAAATTTATCCTACCATAACCAGCCCGGTGCCTCTAGTTGTGCCTAACCCAGCGTAATCCAGGGGGAATATCTAGCTCTAGCAGCTTTCCAAACATTGGGCACCGGGCATTTAAAGTTGTTTTTTATCGTATGTCTAAAGTCCAATGCATCCAATGGGGCCTAGCGGGTATATAGCAGTACTTACATGGCGGCCTCCAGTGTCGTTCGTTTCACCAAAGCAGAGAGCCAGCACCCATTGCATGCAACACGCGATGTTCAGTTTTCATTCGATCAAAAGGTTTTACTCAAAATCAATCAGAAAACAGTTGTTATGCTCTTCCATCACGTAGTTTTATTGAGAAGTCAAGGTGCCGGGACAAGAGGAGAGGAAGAGGCGCGTCTTCTTCCTCTGGCTGAGAATGAGGGGAGGGCTTTCTCCTCCTCCTTGCTGTGTTTTAGAGAAATCTGTTTTGGAGCAGAGTACTCCCTTACTGCCTTCCCTCGCCAGCTTTTGATTTTTTATAGCTTAATAATTGTTATATGTATTTCCTATATTAAAACTATTATTAAAATTGATTTTTAAGAGTGGCTATTGTTTGGTTTAGAGGAGAAGCTGCTTAGACATTTTTTGAACGTGACCTAAAAAAGACAAATTCAAGGTTTAACATAAAAAAATTATAGGCCTATATTTATTTTAGTATAAGAGGGCTATATTACTTATTTCACTTGCTTTACATTAGGTTTATTGTGAAGGTGTATCTAAATAAATCCAATTCCACAGAAGCCACAGTGTAAGCTCTAAAATACTTTGAATTGTGTTCTATCTGCTACAGAGGCTGATAAATCACATTTAAGTAGGCGTTGACAGAATGCTGTAATACTTCAGGAACTTAAAGGGATACTTCGGGATTTTTTGACATTAGGGCCTCATTTCCTAGTTTATCCAGAGTGTTAAAAAAAAAAGCAGCAAACCCAGGCACTCTAAAAACAAATATGCACAGCACAAGGAAGTACTTTAAAAAGGCCTTTTTAGGATGGCCAGCCACATGTTTTCCAACCAGCATTATGTTGTTGATTTAAAACGTTTCTGTAGACCATTGCATAGCCCGATTGTTAACTATAATCGACACTATTTTGTTCTGCCAGGCGAGTCTCGCAGCGCCTTTTTGTACGAACAACATAGAAAAAAAACTTCTGGACCAAGGCTAAGAGATGGCGATTATATTTACGAACGTAGTATTGCAATTGATGAATCAGTTTGTTGAAAAAGGCACTTATTATGGCACATCCAAAAAAGTTCTTAGTCTGGTTGACATATTAATTATTGTGAGGACATTCATGCATTTAATACCCAATTGGTTTCTCAAACCACATGTGCTTACTCTCTGGTGGAAGATATGAACGCATTGAGTTTGTCTCTTGAGGTTTGGAGCATGTCTAAATGAACATAAAGGTGGTTCTGGGAAACTTTTTGCTCAACAACGGATTCACACTGAGTATTGGACCAATTGTCTCTTACATGTTTTTAATTTCGTCAGCACATGTACTGTAAGTAGCTGACAAACACAGGACGGACAGTTCACTGGATGGAGGATTTTGTCCTTGACAAGTAGGGGTCGATCAAAAGAGTGAGTTCTGTCAAGCGCATCATTGACTACCCAGGTTTGTAAGCTCTGTCCAAAATCTGCAGGACATAGCCTCTGCCTGGTCGGAAAAATCCTCCCTCCGATCACAAATTCGTCTGTAGACGTTTTAAACTGCCCATAGGGGATATTCCTTTTTTGGTGTGAGGATGAAAGGAATCTGCTCAGAATGGTTATTGCAGTGATGTACTTTTCCTGTAGAGGTGCTGTGTGTGCAGTGATCACCTTCCACCTTTAAAAATGGTTAAATCCAAAAAATGTATACTACTCTCTGAATAGTCAATGGAAAATTTAATATTAGGATTAATAGAGTTCAAGTATTTTGTAAAATCCAATAATTCATTCGAATTGCCATCAAAAATCAACAAAATATCGTCTATGTAACGACCATACCAGGTATGTTATGATAGAAAGAATTAATAGGATTAAGGACAAAGTCCTTCTCCACAGACCCAAAAATAAACATGCATAGTTTGGAGAAAACAAGAACCCATGGGAACACCAATCTTTTGAATGTATAATTCGTCCATAAAAATAAAAACATTGTTATGAATAACCCATTCTGTAAGTTTCAACAAAAATCACAAGATGTTCTTGGGACATCACTCTCCATAAGGAAATGTCTTAGAGCAGATAGACCTTCTTGATGTTCAATGTTTGTGTATAAACTTTCAACATCCATTGTCACAAGAAACTGATCTTTAATGTTCGTCAGTGGTTCCAACTTTAATTCAGTACATTCGTGGTGTCCTCGATGAAGGATGGAAGTGCTCTTACCAAAGGTTTAATGAAGTAATCAATACACTTGCTGGCTGGCTCAGTTAGAGTCCCATTTCCAGATATAATAGGACGTCCAGGGGGTTGTCCCTAGGTTCCTTATGCACCTTTGGCAGTAAGTAGAAAGCTGCCAACACCGGATGTTCAACTGTTAAAAAAACAATTCATTGTCATTAATAATTTCCAACTCATGTGCCTCCTTGATAAGCAAATCAAATTGTCTTTCATATCAGGCAAAGGATTATTTAAAGTCTTTCATAATGTCTTGTGTTCAGCTGTCGATGAGCCTTATTAATGTATTTTCTTTTGATAAATTACCACGCGCCCCACCCTTATCGGCTGGACGAATGATGATATCTGAATTCTCTAAGAGTTCTTTCAAAGCAGTATGCTCCTTGTATGATAGGTTTTTCTTAGAAGTAAAAGAATTAGCTTGCAGAAGCCTATTTACTTCATAATCTATTTTGGTTTGTGAAAGTAGTCAGAGTAGGATAGACATCATGGGTGAGAATCTAGATTTGGCTTTAAACTAGTGGATTCCACCTCTCTACCCAAAGAAGGTGAGGGAGTAGAGATTCTATGAGAATTGTTAGTGTGATAATACCAAGCTTAAGATTCAGGTTCCGATAGAAACTGAATAAATCAACTCTAGTCTGAAATTCGTTAATGCTATGGTAGGTGCAAATGTAAGACCCTTGGACAGCACCCGCACATGATCATTATTAAGAGTAAAATCAGAAAGATTAATTACCGCTGATATTGTCTGTGAGTCTTGTGTCTCAAGCTCCTTTTTCTTTAACCTTGCCTGCAAGCTGAATTCTCGCGGTATTTGTGTGTTCACAAACACTCGAGAATACATCTTGCCCCGCTCCCGCCAACCCTTTTCGGAGTAGAACATCTAGGTGTTCAAGCCAATCACGTGCCAGTCTGGGGGTTAGGGCGGGATATCCGGGTTGACGAAAGCAAGAAGTGCCGGGCCGAAGCAAAACAAACATGGCTACGCAGGAGGATGGACGCGTAGCTGAGGCTATCAAGTCAGTTTAGCAGAATCTCCGATTTCTTTTTTGAAAGATGAACAGCGAGAGGCGCTTTGTGCATTTCTGGACGGCAAAGATGTTTGTGCATTTTACCTACGGGTTTTGGCAGAGTCTAATATACCAACTCGCTCCATTCGTCGTGAAAAAACTTGAAAGGCTGCAAAATCCTATTGTGCTAGTCGTGTCTCCGTTGGTGGCTCTAATGGACGACCAAGTGAAAGAAGCTAAAATCTGGGCATTCCTGCTTCTAAGCTTGGGTGATGATGAGGCGATGTGTTAAATGGAAAATGCCAGCTTGTTTTCGGTAGCCCAGATCTTGGTTACTAAATACGAAATGGAGAAACATGCTTGCATCCAGAGTTTATCAGGAAAACTTGGTTGGGGTCGTCATGGATGAAGTACACGCCACATACAAATGGTAGGTAATTGAATATATGTACATCACAAAACAACTAGGATATTCTTTATCGTTCTTCTGTATAATTTATGTTTATTAGGGGGGAAGGTGCGACAGGAAGCCAGCCTTCAGAGAGAGTTTTCCAGGCTTGGAGAACTACGATCTATTGTTCGTGAAGGTACGTTATTAGTTTTCTAAAGGAGGGGGGGAAAAACTGATTCGATTGATATGGAGCTTGACACAGCATATGGCATAGGCTGTCAGATAAGTGTATAGCAATTATATGGCATATGCTCGTAAAAGAATGGAAATGTTTTAATCTGATAATTTATGAATAATTATTGTATGATTTGACAATGCCATTGTACTACTTGTGTTTAACAGATTTAAGATAAGATAAACTTTATTGTCCCATAGGGAAATTTGTCTTGGACTTGCCATGCTGTGGTTCATACAATAGCAATATATAAAATTGCAGTTTGACAAAAATAAACCGCTCCTACCTTTTATTACTGTGAATTTACAGATCAATGCCATTTATGTAATAATAAGAAGACAATGAGTGTAAATGTATGGCTTATATATTTGCTCATTCCTTTCAGGAACACCAGTGTTGGCGCTGACTGCATCTGCTGAGACCAACCACAGAGACCGTGTAACCAAACTCTTGCACATGGAAGCTGCTACCTTAGTGACTGTGAGCCCAAACCGGAAGAACATCAGACTTGGACTGTGTCAAGTTCCATCTAACAACCTCAGCTGTATGGACTGGATTGTGACAATGATTCAAGAAAAAAACAATCAATGTCTCCAATCATTATCTATTGTAAGTCTCTAAAAACAATAGGGAGAGTTTTTTGCCACCTAAAAGCAGAACTTGGTGAAGGAGCATGGGTTGACAATGACCATCAGTCTGAAAATCTTCTTATTGGAGTTTTTCACAGCAAGACATTGCAACATCACAAGGACAGGCTGCTAAAATCTCTCAATGGAGAGGGACACTGCAGGGTAGTAGTTGCCACAACAGCATTGAGCATGGGCTTAAATTTCCAAATGTGTCTCATGTTGTTATGTATGGATCACCAAATGATGTTGAAGATATTGTTCAGCAGGTTGGCAGAGCTGGTAGGCATGGGTTGCAGTCACATGCCATTTTGTATATCCTCAAACATGTCACGAGGGATGACGTTACTGTTAAAGAGGTGATTGCAAATGGCTTAAAAGGTTGCTTTCGAAAAGCTCTTTACTCCCATTTTGAAGAGACTACAACTAGTGTATTTCCTGGTCATTTGTGCTGCACATTTTGCCATTCACAATGTGCATGTGAGGGTGACAGTTGTACAGAACCCATACCATTATATGAACCATCTAAAAATGTTGTTATCCAGTCATTAAAGTGCAGAGAGGTGAAACCAACAGAACGACAGTTGGTTCAGGACTGTTTAGAGGAGTATATGTCATCATTAGACTGTCAAACAATCAAGTTTTCACAAGCAAGTCTGTGTGTACAGCTTCGCGCACACATTTTGATCTCAACTACATAGTTAAGAATCTGCCGGTATTAGATTAGAGCATGCCAAAGAAATTTTACTTATAATTGGTGAGGTCTTCGGAGACATCGACTATGAGTATACGACTTCACATGAGGTTTTGCCTGACTTAGATATCTATTTTGTTGGTTATTTTGAAGATGATGAGGACGACGACTTTGATATTGCAACGCCACATAGCAGCCAAGACTCGGATACATGGTACCACTAATTAACATGATGTAATCGTGTATACACTTTTTGTAGAGCAACAAATACATGTTAATAAACAAGTTGAAATGAATTGCTTTATTTATTGAGTTATCAAGAATAGAAGTATTATAAATATATGTATAAAAAAAAGTAAAATCTCAAATTGCACGTACAAGCAAAAAAAAAATCACAGTCCACTAAATGGGAGTACTCCTCCACTCTAATAGCTTGGTCCTCATCCATCCCCACAACTCACTATGTTTCAACTTATAAAATAGGTCCTGTTGAATTTAGGAATGCATTGTACTCTCTGCCAGTGATAGCTTGAAATACCCTCACCTCTTTAAAAATATTCACTAAACATATAATGTCCTCTGTCAAGTTACTAGCACAGTGGACCCCACTGCTTTTGAGACTTCTCCGTCCGTGGTGTCCATCATTTCCTTAAGGACATGGAGTGACTTGCTGACCCTGTCTGCGGCTTGCTCTGTCATGTTTGGCCCACTGCGCTTTAAGAAGGATTTTAGGAAGTTATTCAGGTGCTCAAGGTGCAAGTCCAGGGAAATGTTTTTACCCTTGCCACCTTTCCCATTCCAAAACCGGTTCCATGTAACACTATGTGCAAGAGAGGGTGAAAGTGTGGCTTGACCTGCACTGTTAGGAGAAATGTGCTGTAGGCATATTGATGATGTCCATAAGCTTTATAGAATAACAGGGCAATTGTGTATAATCGCAGGATCCTCTCGCTATCACCTTCCCTCACTGCATCTTGCATGTCTGTAAGGAACAACCCAAAACTGAGCCTTGCTTCTGTGTGTTGTTTTACATGGTCCATCAACAGGGTCCCGGTTCTATCTGTAGCTGTCACAGGTGTGGAATCAAGACCATGCACAGTGCTCTCATGGTTCTGCCTGGCTTTTGGGTACTTGTAAACGATTTGACAACCTGGCTGACGGCAGGGGAACTCAGTCCCTTCAGGGGGCGATTTCTCGAAGCCTCTATCACACCAGCTGCAACGTCCTTAACATCCTCAAACTTGACAAATTTGTCCACAACTTGTGCGACTGAATCATGTAGCCAGCTTCGTTTTATCTCCAAAGTGCCATTTAGGACATTGTCCGGTATGAAGTCCTCTGGGAAGTCTGTTGAAATATATGAAAAGCATTGATCAGAGGTGGATAGAGTATGCTAAATATTTATTCAAGAAAGTAATAATTGTACTCAAGCTACCAGAGTTTACTAACATGCATGCATATGCAATATGTATGTTTAGTAGAGACAAAATTACTAGAAACAAAACATAAAATGTGATTTTTTTTGGCATTTTAATATAAATAAAAAGATATGACAGAAATATATTCTGAAATAAATATATTCTGTGCCAAGACAAAGTGACCCAAAGTGCTATATGCACTCCAATGCATACTGCACTTAAGCAAATGTAGAGTGCCACCTGCCTCTGGTTTTAATGCAATGATAAAGAATCATAACTGTATCTATAACATACCTCAAATCAATTAAAAATCATAATTCATACCGTCAACATCTTTCAGTCCAAAATGTTCCAGCGCAGCAGCCAAGAACAGAGCAGTGGTGTCTTTTTCACAAAGTCCTTATAAGAATTGAATGCTGCATGTGGACCTTGTTTGGCATTGCTACATCTGCATTTAGTGAAAACACAAAATTAAGTTAACACAGTTCTGCTGAATATATTGTGTAATGGATATGTCATATTCATGCTAATAGACATATCGTGATAAGTACTTTTCATGCAGTACTTAAGTGAAATTCATAAGGCCAGAGCCACACTTTACACCATAAAGCATGCTGTGATGATGAAGTTCCAAGTCAGAATTCATGTTGCCTGGACTTCACTTTTTTCTCTAAAAAACAGTAATGACAGTTAACAATCATGTTTAATAAAACACAATTAAAACACAAATAAACCTTGTTTTTTCTTACCTCAGCTTATTCATGTTTGATGCCAGTGTCCCGCGATCTTTTGCAGCTTCCTCTTTGAAAAATATTTGATGATAAATCTGATATAGAAAAATAAATAAAAATGAAACATGTACTGAATATTAGAGAGAAATATACTATTGTGTCCCACAATATTGATTCTAACTTCAAACAGGTTTCTTATGGCGTGCCAATCTTCAAACTTGAAAACTAGTCCCTCTAGATTGTCCTCAGTCGTGTCTCCTTGACCAAAGGTCCACTGGATGTTCCGGCTGTTTGCTTCAGTGAGCCTATCACCACCAACCAAAACACTTGACAGTCCTTTAGGGCCTTTTGGAACATACCTATAAAACAACCCACCTAAATACAAGGCAATGTTTTTTTAATCGCAGCAAAAATAATTAATAGATCACACTTACTCCTTCTGCAAGTAATGTAAAACGTCTGTCAAGTCACCAGTCTTGTTTTCATCTTTGAACAACAGTCCAAGAGGGTACTAAAGGAAGACAAAACATAGATTATATATTTTTGTCAAGACTTGCATGAACAGAGGCCTCTGACATTTCCGCTGAATAATGATGAGGGATATGTTTTATCACAACGGATGAAAATGGCTTGAATGCATTGAGATACTGGGTGAAAATCCGGCTGCCAAGAATGATGAATTCAAGTCTCATGTGTGCTTGTATGTCTGGACCTGGAAGTGATTTCCCAATATCATATTCCATGACTGACTGGACAGGCTTGTCCCTGCTGAGGTGGAAGATGGGGACCCTGTCCTCAACAGCCACATGATGAATCCAGTGGAGTGATGTGTTTGCTCTTGTAAGTGACTGGTGATGGGTGCGAATGAAGAAGTCCAGATTGTCAATTATGATAGAGTATGAAGTGGAGGAGATGATTGTGTGTTACAAGTAGTCTGCAATGATGAGACGCCCAGATCTTCCATTTCTTCTTCTGTTATTGAAAAAATGATAAGTCAAAACCTTCAACCAGTCTCTGCTCAGTCTGCTGCTGTTCAGTGGCCCTTGTGGTGGTATCAGATGTGTCTTGTGTCACTGTCGTGTCACCTGATGAACCTGGTTATCTGTTTGAAAAACAAATAGCAAATGAAAAACTCAAGTTTACACTGTTAATGAACAATGGTACATTTTTGTTATATTCTCACCTGAAAGTGAGATGGCCTGAGCACTGTCATTAATTCTTTCAATCACCGTTTCTGAATCAATGTCACATGTTGAGGTGGCACGAACTGCATTGTCCTCTGCAGAGTTCAAATGACTCTCATTGCAACTTTAAGCAAATGTAAGCCTTCACCACAGGTTTTGGCAATCTCTTTCTGTTTGCCAACAGCATTTGAGTGTGTTGTTGTGATTCCTAGCTTTGACAATCTTTTAAAAACTGCTTTTTTTGCGCCACCATACAGTAATACATTATTTACATAATAAGCAAAGGCTGATAGGCGTCGTTCTCTTCCTCTTAATGCAACAGCAGCAGCTACACAGGTCGAAAGTTTTGACTGGTTTGTTATTGTGTTAAATATGGAAAAAAGAAATGGTGACATCTTCTGTAGATCTGCTGAAATATTTTCAAAGGAAATGCTTTTAAGTCATCTGCTGATGACTTCTACAACACAAAACCCTTATATGGGTACAAAGCACTTTAGCCTCGTCTTCTACAACACGAATAATGTGGCGTTTTACTTCTGAAAAAAGTTCATGGTGTCTAACCAGAATATTGGCAGCCATTCTCAGTTTTCCTTTTGCCATGTTTTCAATTATTCCTGCTACATCTGTGGGACACTTTATCCTGTCCTCTCTTTAGATGGGTAATGAATGACAACTGTTGAGGAGAAAAATGGGAGAGATAAAAATTTGTTGTAAGATTAGTTACAAGTCAACATTATTCATTTTTACGACTACCCACTGTTTGTCTCTAGTAAATAATGTTCCATACAACTCCTCCCGTTGACCCTTTTACCCAAAATGTTGAAACTACTGCCATCTCAATATCACAATTACAAAATATTATCCACACACAGTATTACACGTGTATAATGTTGACAATAATTTGGTCACCGACTGGGCATTCATATCGTATTATATCATAGTTAAGAAGGCCAATTCAGACTAAACCCCCTCGCCAACCCATGCACAAACGTAAAATGCAAGTCAATTAACAAGATGCATTGATAGATAATTTTTGAAAAAATTAATTGTTCTGAATGTTTGTTCTGTACTAACCTCTACCGTACTTTGTCATGGTGGCATATCAGCTGATGGTCGCGGGTATTTAACTTCTGCATGAGCTGTTGGTGTGGATGGTTTTGGACGCAGTTTTTTCGTGGACATTGTTGGAGTTTTAGATGGTGTAAAATCTCTCTGGCGTTTAAGTGAGGGCGCATCTTCTGGCGTTCCCGTCTCTTGCCATTTTTCAAGGTGTCAAAGTCCCCCTCCATTCGTTGTAGTAGGCGAAGACACGATCTACACATCCGCGACGATTTAGACTTATCATCTCTTGATAAGTGGCACCCAAGGTCTGCTAATCTGTTGATCACGCATTTGTCCGACGATCGGCTTTCAAAAATTAGCGCTGTGTTGGCGAGGTTGCCTTTAATCCGCAAATTCGTACTACAAAAACGGCAAAAGTCATTCAACGACATGACAAAGCAGTCATAAGCCAAATAAAACTAGTTTAGTCCAGCGCAACTTGTAGTGGTTTCTCAGGGCGCACGCCGATGACGACATAATGTTACCGGGATTGGTTTAAGTCAAACCTTGGTAGGCGGGCACACAGCGTCACTTCGCCCAATCAGCTGGAAGTATTCTGCTGCTTATCCCTCCTTTCCCCGAAAGGATTCTCCTGCAGAAGTCCCAGATTGATATTGTGGAGAACGCATTAGAGTTCTACACAATCATCAATCTGGCTCTTGCCAGGTTACTTTTTCTTAGGATGGCAGGTCTTCTTTCTTCTTCCACCTCTCCGCGTTCTGCGTTTGTGCGAGAATTGGAGGGAGGAAGAGATGGCCACTCGTTCCCGGAAAAATCCTGCTCAGTGGAGTTGATGGATCTTCCTTCATCATCACTGCTGGTGAGGTTGAAAGACACCCTTCTGGGGCGACGCTCACGAGGCCCAGGAGCACGGCTGTTCCAACTATAGACATTGCCATGCTCATAGTCATCCAGATCTCTTTTAAATTTCTGCAGTTTGAGCTTCTTAATGGTAGCTTCCATCCCTTTTAGTTCCTCATCCAACTTGTTCAAGAGGGACTCAGACTGATCGGCTGCAGAAAGCAAGGCTTTTGTGTCTTGAATCTTCGTCTGCAACTTCTCCCTCTGTGTTTTCCCGTCCTCTATCAGAAGCAGCATTAAGTCCATAGAGCATTTATTTAGGATGGATTCCCACTTGTTTTTAAAAGTCATGTCCTCATGTCCAAAAGATGGAAACTTGGAGATGCGAAGACCACGTGGAAGACGCCCCTGCTTCCAATAGTCTGATAGGGATATAATATGCCACTTAAGTTTTAGGTCCTTTTCCAGGAGTTCTGAAGATCAAACTGTGGTTTCCTTGTCTGAGTAGAAGGATATAAATGTCTGTGTCGATAGGTTAATTTTAACCATTTTGCATTTAAAATAACTTATATTTGAGCAGCATCAGCTTCGTGGCTGTAAGCTAACGCAGCCGGATGAAAATAGTCCCTCAAAATGCGGTAATTCATGTGATACAAGGTCAGTTATATTTCAAAAATTATTCTATTAACACAGACATTTATATGGTTATGCTGTGTTCACACCAAACGCCTCCGGCGCCTCCAAAGCGTCAGGTTACATTGAAAATACATGGCGGACGCGCCTCCGGGAGCGTCGAGAGGCCCCGCGGCGCGTGACGCGCCTCCTGTGCGGCGCGTTTTGAAGATTTTCGCGCCTCCAACGCGGCGCGGCCGCGTCCGAGGCGCGTGACGCTAGAGTTGGGTAGTGCTGGGCGATATGACGATACATATCGTGGGGACGATAGAAAAGTGCCTATCGTGCCATTTCTCTTCTATCGTTTCTATCGTTTCTAACCTAATTTAATCAATTATTAAAGCAAATATTTCATTAAATAGGCCACAAGAATGTATTAGTGTTGTCTTGTCACTATACATCGTCTAAGTTTATATTAAGTGATTATAAACAAGAATAAAAAAGAACTTTTTCGCAAAGAAACTCTGCCTTGTGGTTTTGCGACACCACCCTGCTTTACGATATCTCTGTCCGCCGCCACACCTGCTGTAGCAACGGCGACATCTAATGGACGTACACGCGGGGCTCTCTCTCCCTGTTAAACACCGCGTGGTTTCACTCTGCTTTACGTACGGCAACTAAACAGCTTTTTAGTGATGGATCTTTTTAGCGCGTGGATCTGGATTAAACACACGAGAGAGAAGAGAGGAGAGGCGTGGTGCAGGAGGTAAGAGACGGATCGGGCAGCGCGTAGAGCAGCTAAAGACGTACAATACAAACTGCTCGCCCACTGTTTCTTAAACATTACATTAAAGTTGAGAAAATGGCGATAATAAGCTCCAATTTATATTTGTTTTAGTGTAATATGAGCGTTGATATTGAGGAGCAGATGATGCTCTGAGTAAGTCGTTCTCTACGCACGAGTTTACACATTTCTGTTGTTAAATTCGTGTTGACTCTGGTCAGATCATGTTTAGCCCATTTATCCTGCAGTCTCACATTTTTCCTGACATTGACAATATATGCTATATAAATTATCCATAGCAAAACCACTGCTTCAAAATAAAGTTGAAAAAAAGTAAGCAATGATATTTTTGTCAAACTTTTCAAAGAATAACTGAAAACTGACTTATTGTGGTATATCGTGATATAAAATAATCCATATCGTGATATAAGTTTTTCCATATCGCCCAGCACTAGAGTTGGGAATGTTGAACTTTTTCGAGAAATTCGCGAGCGTCGACCAATCAGGAGCTTTCTCCAACAGTGACGTAGTGACGCATTTCACGACAGGACTGTAGGACCGGGAAAACTCACAACAGATCATCAAGTATGGAGGACAAGTTGATTGTGGCGGTCTGTGCTCGGTCAGAGCTGTTTAACCCCGCGGACTACAGCTACCGTGACCGAAATAAAAGGGACCTTGCTTGGAGGAGGGTTAGCGAGGAGGTTGGTGTGCCGGGTAAGTAATTTAAACTTTTCACAATAGTAAATATTTCCCCGCGCAAAATCTGTAATGTTCGAGCAACTACTAGTACTTTTCCCGCTGACGAGTTGATGTGTTTATTCAGTGGAAGTATGTAAAGCGCGGTGGAAGAGTCTGAGGGACACATATACAAAGGAATACAAGAAGGAGCAGGCAAGATTGAAGAAGAGTGGTGCAGAACAGGGCCAGTGCAGAGGTGGAAGTACCTTGCGGTCCTGTCCTTCCTCGAGCCCTTCATCACCCCGCGCAAAAGCTCAGGCAACATGCCGGAGCGAAGGGCCGAGGAGGAGCAGGCCGTAGGGTACAACCACCCGGAGGAAGAGCCAGAAGAAGCAGCAGCAGGGCTGTCAGGTGCTGAAGGTCAGATAAGATAAGATAAGATAAGATAATCCTTTTTTTTTTTTTGTCTGTGGTCATGCAGCATGACCAAGGTCTGTGGTCATGCTGCAAACAAAGACCTCGAACAGTTTATGACCCCCAGTTTGCTGACTTTTACTTATATATTTAGTTATATGAATTACTTTATTTTAATGCTTACTTTTATTACATCATGGCCAGGTGAAAATAGACTATTGGCTAATTCTGGCTTTTTAAACCAGGTTTGATCATGTGTTGTATGAACACATGATCCTCAGAGTATTACTCTGAGGAGTAATACTCTCCTCAGAGCTGAAAGCTTTCATCCTCACTCATTGATCTCCAACATCCCTTTTGGACAATATCTACGTCTAAGAAGGATATGTGACACAGAACAAGATTTCCAGACACACGCAAAGGATATGCACAAAAGATTTCAAAATCGTGGCTACAAAAAAGACTTATTGGACAATACAGTCCTACGAGTCAACAATCTAAACAGAGGAGACCTTTTACACAAAAACAAAAGACAACCAGTCCATGACTCATCGATCTTCTGCTCTACACAGTATGGCACCCTCTCTTACCAAATCAGAAACATTATTAAAAAGAATTGGAGCATTCTCCAGAGTGACCATAGTTTGGCGCCTCTCTTTCAAGATGCCCCTACTTTCTGTTTTCGCAGAGCGCCCACACTAAAAGATCAGCTGGTCAAAAGCCATCTTCCAACTCAAAACGCCACACATGGTTGTCACAACAACAGGGCACCTTCAAATGTGGTGGTTGCAACCACTGTAACAACATCGTTCGCACAGATACGTTCATAGATGTATTCACAAACAAATCTTATACATGCAAAGGTTTCGCCACATGCAATACCACTTATGTGGTGTACCGTCTTGAATGCGAATGCGGCTGTTTCTATGTGGGTCGGACAAAGCGGAGATTAAAGGACCGTATAGCGGAACACAAATATGCAATCCGCACAAAAAACATGAACTATCCCATGGCCAAACACTTTATATCGGCGGGACATGGTAATCTCTGTACTTTACAAGCTATGGTCATTGAGGTTGTGCCACCTAACAACAGAGGTGGAGATAGACTCAAGCTCCTTTTAAAACGCAAGACTTTTGGATCCATAAACTTCAGGCCACCAGCCACCCTGGCTTGAATGAAGAAATTGACTATTCACCATTCTTGTGACGTGCGGTCTACGGTTTACACCAAAACTACACTCACAGAAATGATTCATGCCAGA
This sequence comes from Neogobius melanostomus, assembly GCA_007210695.1. Lineage (NCBI taxonomy): Eukaryota > Metazoa > Chordata > Actinopteri > Gobiiformes > Gobiidae > Neogobius > Neogobius melanostomus. The sequence goes on from VHKM01001075.1 coordinate 19,512, forward strand.
GTTCATTTTATGCATGTAAATGTTTATGCATAGATGTAAATCTATTTGATTTTATTTAAAAACTCATATTCTTAAAATGTATGCATTCAAAATAATTTTAATCTGCATAATTTAATCAATTCTGAAATGTATTAAATGTAATTAGTTAATACATACTGACATTATTTAAATAATCAAAGTTATAAAACAAACAAGATTATTTTATTTAATATTTATGTGATTGATTTTCGTAGAAGTTATGTGATGTGAAATGGAGAAACCGGAAACGGCGCTTTTCACTTCCGCTGAATGCTCGCGCTCAGGCACCTCAGGCACTTGTGGGTTGCCCTTGCAGTCGTCCATGTGAAGGCAAGTAATCCGAGATATCCTGTGTGTAGTTACTCCTAATCGTGCAGTTTATCTCACATCAATATTATATAATGTATTTATTTATATCTGCGTAGTTCGTGATTCTTGTAAGCAGCTTAATCTTGGTCACGTCGCGTGTACCGGCGCCCGCTAGCATCGTAGCTAACAAGTTAGCTACCATTTTCTCTAATGGTTGTCATTTGTATGACAACCATTAGGCGCATTGAGTTGCCTTGTGTATGAAATGCGCGGTATACATAAAATTGCCTTGCCTTGCCTTGTATGAAAAAATGTTTCACATAGTAAACTGAGCTATGTAACTGCAATTAATTAATGTAAAGAACTGAAGAAGAATTGACTGAGTCAAGAATCTGGACTCTAATATGATGGTTAGCTAGGTGACTACCCTATAGAGTACTTTATTTAAATACTGGCTTGAATTTCAGAAATGAATGTTAGATGCCGATTTTCTTCTCACTTCTATATTTTTATTTTTTTCCAGATACCTAACTCTTGGGGTATTTGTCTCATTCTCCTCATGTCCTGTGTGCTCACCTCCACGTGGCAACATAGAGTTTGTAAGTATAAGTGAAAAGTTGTACACATCAAAACGTAGCACAGTTTAAATGTAGTTCATATTAATTTACAGTTCATGTGTAGTTAAAATTGTTTGCAATATAAATTGGAAACATTTAGAGTTGGTATAGTTAAAAGCACAAATGATTGATTTATGATTCAAAAAACTTGAAAAGGAGCTGGCTTTTTGAATGTCCTTTTTGTAACATGAAAGGTGTTAAACCTTAACAACAAACTCAAATAACCTAATTGATATGTTGTCCTTTGTCTTCATTCACAGGTGCTGTGTGAATGTGGCCTTGCAAATTGTGTGACAGTTCGTTATCTACCAGGTATGAGTTATTAAAACATTTTAGGTTAAGACATTTCCACCATAGCTTGACAGGTCGATATACCTGTGTATATCTAGACTGTCCTTGCACATTCATAAGCTGGAAGCAACTTTTGACACACACATATCGAACACACCACAAGTTTGACACAGCAGGTGCTCAGTCCACTACGTTCTCATGTCAGACATGTGGGTGTGAAGAACTTTCAACAGAGAAGGAATACTTTAGTCATATTAATCAACACCTTAGGCAGTATGAAAATGTAACTTGTATGTTTGAGGGATGTACTTATCAGTCAAACATATATGGTACTTTTAATTCACATAAAAATCGTAAACATAATCCCCACAGTCTAAAGGATTTTAAAGCAGGTGTGGTTAAAGTTGGTGTTCAGTCAGTGTCTAGTCCAGTAGATGAGGGGCCCACATTTACTGGGGACATAGACGGTAGTCTGTCAGACGCAGATAGTGATGTTGATAATTCGGAGGACGTTGCTGAAGTTGTAGAAAAAAAACTTGCCTCTGTTCTATTGAAGTTGGAAAACATTTTTCATGTTCCATCTATTGCTGTAAATGAATTAGTTGATGAGCTACACTACTTGCTGAGTACTGTGTCTGTGTCAATAACAGTATTTCAGATTTTTTCAAAAGAAAAAACATAGAGGTTGATAGCTTGGTTATTAAGGAATTAGCCAATTCACTTTGTAAAACTAGTCCTTTGACAAATGCACTGGAAAAAGGTTGACCCCTTGCAACAGCTTATAAGAGAAAGAGTACTGTAAAGAAGTGTTTAAGGTTGTCGAGCCAGTGGAGTTTCTTCTTGATCAAAAAACAAGCAAGTCCTTTCAATATATCCCATTACTGCGATCTTTACAGCAGATACTTGATTCTTCTGAAGTGTTGACTAGAGTTATTGATTGCCACAGAACACAGGGCAGTGACCCAGACCAGCTTGAAAACCAGCAGTATCGCTCCATAAGAGATGGTGTGTACTTCAAAGAAAATCCTTTCCTGTCAGGTGACGAGTTAAACATTTGTTTAACATTGTACATTGATGACTTCGAATTGTGCAATCCTTTAGGCACATCGCGGAAGAAGCACAAGTTGTGTGGCATATACTGGATTCTTAATAACTTGGGACCAGGCTCTCACTCAGCACTCACCTTTATTTATTTAGCAGTGTTGTGCAAGAGTAATGATGTGAAGACTTATGGATATAGAAAAGTATTAGAGCCACTATTACATGATCTTATTACATTAGAAGAGCACGGTGTCTATGTTTCAAAGCTTGGGACTTTTGTGAAAGGCACAGAGCACAGTGTTATTGCAGACAATTTGGGTGCCCACGGTTTAGCTGGTTTTATAGAGAGCTTCTCTGGGCACTATATTTGTCGATTTTGTACTGCTCAGAAAGAAGAGATCCAGTCAACTGATGTTTATTCAGGTACCTTTTCTCTTAGAACCAAAGAAATACATGAAGCACATCTTAAGACTGCACAGGACACTGAAAAGAGTTGCTTTGGAGTGAAGCGAGCTTGCCCTCTGACTGAGCATCTTAAACATTTTCATGTCAGCACAGGGTATCCCCCAGATATAGTGCACGATTTGTTTGAGGGGGTTGTTCCATTTGAACTAGCACTGTGTTTGAGCATTCTGATCTCCAAAAAGTATTTTACTCTTGAGTCTCTTAACGCATGCATCCTCAAGTTTCCTTTTAAGTGGAGTGACAAAAAGAATCGGCCTCACCAGATACCACACACCTATTCCAGTAGGAAGACAGTAGGTGGCAACGCACATGAGAATTGGTGCCTTATACGTTTCCTCCCTTTTCTGATAGGAGACCTTATACCAGAAGGTGAGCTTGCTTGGCAAGTGTTACTAGACCTGAAGGAAATCGTGGAGTTAGCTGTGGCACCTGTTCACACCCAAGAGACAATCGCCTACCTTGATGTCAAAGTGTCTGAGCACAGAGAGAGACTATGTGAGCTTATTCCAGGTGAAACACTGAAACCTAAACACCACTATCTTGAGCACTATGCACACTTAATCATGTGCTTTGGGCCTCTTGTTGGTGTATGGACAATAAGGTTTGAAGCAAAACATAGTTTTTTTAAACAAGTTGCCCGACACACAAATAACTTCAGGAATATTGCACTCACTCTGGCAACCAAACACCAGCAGTTAATCAGTTATCACTTGCACTCATCTAGTCTCAGTGCTTCAAAGCTGGAAGTGACAAATGTCTCCACAGTCCCTATTGATGTTCTGAATGAAGACGTTTTAGTCGCCCTCAGACAGAAATATCCAGACATTAGTCAAGTTAATCTCACAAAGAATGTCACAACTAAAGGGATCAACTACAGACATGGAATGTTGGTTGTATATGATTCAACTGCTGGAATGCCTGAATTTGCAGAGATCCTACAAATATGTATAGTGAGAGATCAGTTGAGCTTCATAGTTCGTTCCTATTTTGCTTGGTATCTGGATCATTTCAGGGCCTTTCAGTTGACTTTGTCACCAGATAGAAAGGTTGCCCTTGTTCAGTTTGAGGAGCTAAGGGATTGCTACCCACTTGTGGCCTACACAGTCGGATCCAGACGTATGGTGACCCTGAAGAGACACATTGTCATCAAAGGTATGATTTTCATGTGCTCCAGTGCTGTGAAAATTCTTCTGTAATGAAGGGTTTGTGGGAAGGGTAGAAGAGATGGAGGGGTAAACTCCCCTCTCTTCTGGAAGCCAGTAAAGTCACCTTTCATGGCTTCCACATTTTTTGCTTAACTCCTCACCCATCCTCCTCATGCTCCAATTCTCCTATAGCCTTCTCACTACCAGAGTTTTTGTTAGCTGACTTTTGACCTATTTGAAATCAAATGACTGATTTAAAAATTGTCACTGCTGACCAAGATCATCGGCCAAAAAATATGTGTGAGGGGAAAAACAAACGACCAGTAGAGCAGGTTACAGTGTTGAATATAAGTCATTGGTGCACATAATAGCCCATCTTTTAGGTTGGCTAAAAGAATATAAAATCAGAGCCTCTGCTAAATTCTCTTACCCTCGTCTTAGCTGTCCTAGCCTCCTCTTTTGCCTTTCTCCTCACTCTTCTAGCTTCGTCTTTCCAAACCATTCTATTACCTTCCTCGCGCTTGTATTGTCCTCTCTACAAACCACGTCTCTCATAACCTCCTTTTAATCTTCTCTCCATTCTCCTACTCTCCTACTCTATCTTCTCTCTACCAGCTGTTCTCCGTTTACTACCATTATGTCTTAATTAACTCATCTGTTGTAGCCTAATACTGTCTCCTGTTCCTGCATTCTGCTTGGGTGGTTAAGCATTTAAATAACCAAAGTAATACTTGTCCACTCTGTGTCTCCACCTTAGATTAGCAAAGCAGTATGGCAGGACGAGTAAGTTTCAGAGTCCTCTTTGGAGGTGAAGAAAGCTCACCATTGAATCTGGAATACCAAACACTGTGGAGGAATTCACTCTGCAAATCAAGACTTTTTTCCACCTGACTGAGCCATTCAGACTTCAGTACAGAGACAAAGAAATGGATGATCAGTTCATGAACCTTTTTCAACGTCAGAACTTGAAGATAAAGCTACTGTGAAAGTTGTGTTCATACCTTCTGAGACAACCAGCTCTTATCCACTAACAAGTAATGCTAGCCCCACAATACCACGTAGTCTTTCCGAGGCCAGCACCATAAACCTCAGCTCGTCATCACATGAAGCAAGTGATTCAGACTCCTGCCGCAGCAATGATACCATCATCTTGTCATCGCCCGAGACCCGGTCCAGTTCTTGGCCCAAAGTCTTTGTTTGTCCTCGCTTCTCATACTGTGCTGAGATGATGCTCCAAACTGGAAATAATGAGTTAAATGCAAACGGAACTTTGCTCTCTCCTACCCCAAAAACACGATCTGATATTCTTGAGGGTCTAGCTGAAGAAATCATGAAGTATACAGCATATCCAAAAGATGAGCATTTTGAAGAAGTGGCCAAGGCTCTGATACAATCCCACCCATGTCTATTGGAGAAAGGCACTCGCAGTGGCTACTGTGGTTGGAAGCACTACTTGAAAGTAAAGATGATGAACTTCAGATCAAAGCTCAGGTATGTGTTCTCTTTAATGGGCTCTACTTTGTTCCCAACCCAAGTCTGTTTAACACATTTGTGTCGGCGCAAGCTAGTGCAAGATATTAAATGTCAGACCAACACATTCATAAACTTGCACTAAATGTAAAAATAACATTTTTTTTGTTCTCAGCCGAGCTGGACATCCTGAGGTTACAGTCAACTCTCTGAAGAATAAACGGAAAGACCAGGAGAAGCCAGCAGCCAACATCAAGAAGCCCAGGAAGGCAGAAGTTAATTTCTGTCCAAACATCCCCAGTGGTGAAACAAGAGAGAGTATGGAGGCGGAAAGGGTGGCTCTACTGACAGAGTTAAAAAGAAGAAAAAGGATGAGGCTGAGATCAAGAAGAAGATGCTTCGTACCTTCTCGATCAGGAGGCAGGAGGTTCTCCAGGAGCCAGCGATTTCAGAGTTCCAAATCAGATGGCCAGCACTCTTTGATGTCAGTGAGGTAATTGTCAATCTGAAGTGCAGTAACTTGGTTTATCAATGACCTTCTTTATGAACTGTCAAACACTGCATCCTGTCTGTGTTGTCTTTTACAGATCAACTTGGAATTTATGCGACTGACAACTGTACCTCTGACCTCCAAATTTCTTGGAGAACTGGACCATCAGACCAATGACCTGATTAAGGTTTTTAATGCCAAAGGTGGAGCTGCAGGAAGAAAGATCGCCGCCATAATGGCCCAGATGGAAAATGTATGTGTTTTGTTGTTGTCTAATCTGATAAGCATGTACGGTTGAGCTGTTCGTGCGTCTCTTGACACTGACAAGCATGTTTTGTTTTTTCTTTTCTTTTCAGAATGAAGACCTTAACGTGAGGCATGATTGTGTGCTTCGATGCCTGAGCATCTACCTCAATGAAGATCTGGACACACTGGTTAAAGAATACATGGTAAGTATGTCAGCCTACTGTCCTTTCTGCAAAATGTAATTAATTACTATCCAGATAGAATAACTTGTAGCGTTCATGAGAATGGGATGGACATGAGGATGCATTGACATGACCACCAGTAGGTCACGATTGAGTCCAATGGGTTGTTTGTTTAGAATGAGAATTTCCCACAAGGCCAATGGTGGTAGTGTTGTCACTTTGTAGGAAGTAAATCCACTTAGTTCAGAGGAGCCAGAGGATAAAGTGGGCCGGGTCCTGGCATCTAAAAGCCTCCATTATGCCAAGGACGACAGTTTTTGTTCAAACAACAAGGTGAGGACTCAGACACTTCATTGTTCTTATGAACCAGCAGTTTTTACTTCGTTTGTCTGTGTTTGTTTGTGGGGGTATCAATAGGATGCATGTTGTGGACTGTCTGCTTACGAACTCCAGCGCCTTGAGAACATCAAAGAGAAAGAGGCCTTCTTGTCGTCTTTGAAGATATGGCAAGTATGTGGACATGTTAATTGGAACTGTATCCAATACAAGACTGATCAGTTTTATTTTTATTTATTTTAACTAAATTTAAAGGGGAAGTTCAGCATCCCTTGTAGTTGATGAGCAATTGCCACTGTTGTCCATTGATAGAAATAATGGATAATTGTGTTTCTCTGTCAATAGGCAGCTGAGGATCTGAGGCAGTCAGTAAAGCCAAAGACGCATGTCAAGAGGTAAGCCCTAAAGCAGTGTATTTGAAAGCATGGATTGTTTTTGCTGTAGGGGCTGAATCTATTTGGTAGAAGGGGTTGTTTCGGACAAGTGGTAAAGGGAGAGAGAGAATGTTAGGATAGGGAAAGGTTGGTCCTTTCTCTTCCCTGTTGTCCTTCCTCCAACCCTCCTCTTACTCCTACTGTCCTCTTGTAGGCCAACAGCTCACTTTTCTACAGGTGCTGAAAAGTTGAATAATTTCAACTTCTCAGTGCTGCCCAGCACCTCCCCTGTTAACATCATACGGTCAAGTTTTGTCACTAGGCTTGATGCACACACTCCACTATTTCCTGACTGGAATACTGCATCATTATTTCCTGCACCATACTATTTTAGTGATTTATAAGGTACACGTTGATTGTGTCCTGGCTAAAACTTAAACATCTGACAAGACCCCTTTACGAATTTGAATTGAGTGAGAAGGTTGGATAGGAGTAAACCTTACCCCTATAAGAGCTTACAAGAGAGAGGTGAGTAAAGCTGCTGGAGGGTAGAAAAGAGGGAAAAAGGGGTTGGAGAGGTTTGTCTTTTCATTCAATCCATTTTCCTGTATCCAACGTTTATTAGGGTCTTGCAGCTACTGGGTATGTATTTACATCACTGATCTCTGAACAAAATCTGGATGATTCCTGGTTATGTATTTTTATATATCTGTGTTTATAGTTGGCGTTTTGTTATTTATTTATTTATTTTATGGCAGGTCAAAGGCTTTATTGGTAAAAGAGCAGTTTCTGCACTCTCCCCGGAAATCCCTCCGTCTTAAAGAACCACAGAACCTTACCCTCAGTGAAGGATCAGCCCATAAACACGTGAGAACAAGACTACTACTAAGAATTTACCTTTGGCCAAGCCACACCCCAGAATGTTGATGTACCTATCAGAGCGCAGAAAACAAAGAGCTCCCACAAAAGTTGGATAGTTTTTGACAGCCCTCCATCGACTTTAACACAGGTGTCTCTTGTTTTTGCTTTCTGCAAGCTATTACCGTCCTAGTTTTATTTAAATATGGTTGAACATTGTGCCTGGGGTATTTGTAACACAGATGGGTTTCCCAGAGAGGTGGTACAGGGTGTTTGTTATTTCCCCTTCCCAAAACGTGTCATCCTTTGGATTGAACTGTGTGTATGTCCGCACAGTCATCTAAAATTCTTCAAGGATCAACAAACGTACTTTTGTGTGCTCCAATTGTCTAACTAATGTACTTTACAGTTGGGTCATAAGCAAAAATCTTCCTGTTATGATTTCGGTTCTCTAACCTAATTAATGAAGAACCAAGGTGCTAGCAACCAAGCATAGCTAGCACGCAAGTTAGGATTGTAAAGATATGTTTGACTAGCAGCTTGATCTTAACTTTGTTATTCAAGCTACAAACACCTAACATTAATGTTACACACTGTTGTAGTAGTTTTGAAGGTGACCACTGCCACCGTGTTGGTTAATTTTAGCCACTTTGCAGCAGAGCTCTAGGATATAAAAGGGGATAAATCCGTAGCCTACCATAGTGCAGTTTATCCCGGTGTGAACTTGGAGTTCACTATCAACATCTCACAACAGCTGAACAACTGTTGTACATATTAGTTAGAGAAATAAATAACTTGGATTCACAATATTATCAATGGACTGTTTTTATTCGGATTAACTACTGCAGCAATAAGCCACGTTGATATCAGCGCCTAGACGTTAATCTGTTTGACATAGCAACAGTAACGTGGGCAGGGTTTAGCCAAAGGTCAATTGTCAGATTCTTAATTGTGCACAATTTGAGAATAGGCTGTATATTATCATGTTAAAAACACAAAATGCATCCTTAATAACTTTTTTTGAATTTGTTTTTTTCAGGCTTTTAGTAGGTGATAAAAGGTCTTGGGTCATTGTTACCATAAACTCGCATCCATCTCATTCTCATGAACGCATATATACTGTGCCTTAAAGCTCTTCAAATAGAACGTTTCTGAAATACCTTGATTACCTTTGTTACCATGGTTTCCGTACACCTATGCCAGTTTCAAAACCAGGAAGGTGGGACGGTTGCATTCAATTTTCCTGCTAACAATGTGAACAACAGTAAAGAAAAGCAATTGCTAGGTTTCAGGTTCTAGAATTTGATGTCACAGGACCCAGTGGGGGGCAAGAGCCAGTTTTTCCTATTAATTGCATTACACTTTCACAAGTAGTATCTAAAAAGTAAATGTATGAATTACAAAAAATATTATTATTATTAGTCCCTGGGTCCATGATCTCTATGTACAAGACAACAAATTTCCTCTAAAACAAAATAATTTTATCTCCATATATTATAGGCCTTTAGAACGCTGTGATGTCACATGCAACCCAGCATATAAATCTTATTCATAAGAAAAATAAACGGCACCAAAACTTAACTCGTATCAAAGTGCTGTCCTGTTCTCTGAAGTAGAGTTAAGTTTTGGTGCTGTATATTTCTTTTACTGTTGTCCATTGTTAGCAGGACCTAACAATGTGGACCTTGACTGCTTGCTGCCTGGTCTTGAAACTGGCACAGGTGTACAGAAACCATGTCAACGAAGGTAATCAAAGTATTTCAGAAATGATCTATTAGGGATGGGCTGCTCAGAGTTTGGTGGTTAAGGTTAGGGTCAGCCCATCATTCTGTTCTTTATATTCCAGGACATTGAATCCAGAGAGGCTGAGGCAGACATTGGCGAGAAGACCATGGGCATCTACACAGTCCAAGCAGAAGTTCATGTTCCTGATGTTCCAGGTGATGGACGCTTTGCTGATGTCGGTGTTGTGCTGGAAGGTGTGAAAGTTCTCCATAATCTACAGAGTGTCAGCCATGCTTGTGTGATGCTTTATGGACTGATCTACGCACTCAACTTGAGCTATCCAAAAAGCCTGAAGAGTACATTTGAGGTATACCAGAAAATCCTGATGGACCTTGACTCAAGCAAGCTTTCACCAAAAGTGCAGGCACTGAAACTCAAATTGCTCCAGTGATTTGACAGGCAATAATGAACTTACACAGCCCATACCTGAGTTTCCCTTTATTTATTTTTAAATCTTGAGTTTAAATGATCCCTTAGTTCTTGAAGGGTGCTTCAGGGAAATGCCTTTTTTTCTTGTTCTTTTTTTTTTTTTTTGTCCAAGCATTTAACAGGGGAGGTATGTATTGTGATGTATGAGCATGGCTGTGTAGGTGTGTTCACAGATGGGTAGTTTCTACAGTGCTAGCAGGCAGTGTTGTAGTTGCTCAGCTCAAACCATATTTATCTTGAATTGTTACCAGATTCAATGGGAGCTAGTTATGTGTTAAAGACATTTGTTCCAAAAAGGTGCTTCAATTCCTGTGAAAGCCTGTCATCACTCAAGCATTTTTTTTTCTAATATTGAAGGGAAACTATGGCCAAAATGCCTTCAAAACAAGACTAGGTTGCGTTTTGGCAATATTTTCTCTTTAACATTACCCTATGGCGTCAAATTAGGGTCTGCGTAAATGTAAACGTAAAATTGGTATTGTAAACGTAGGCAAGTATTGTAAACATAAAGAGAACTGTAAATGCACATAAACAAAAAATGTATTGTAAATGTAAAACTTACATTTACACTTCTCCTTTTCTTTCTTCACTTAAGCTACGGTTATGATAAATGTTTTCATCCCAAAAGATCTTTAATAGATTGGACATCTCGATTGGCAAGCTCTGACAGCCATCTTGTGAGCGGCCATTCTCCTGTAGAACTCGTATAAACTACTATACTAGGAAACTGTCTAGTCTTCATTTTATTTTCCTTGACATTGATTATTTGACTTTAAGGTACATATTCCTGATCGAACCTTTATGTTCAACATCATTAATAAGAAAATATCTAGAAAATAAATATTTGAAGTTTGACATGCAAAAATAGTGTATAAAACGGAGCCCAGTGCAGTGTTTTTGGAGGTTAATATTTTCAAGTTCAGGAAAAGGATGTCCTGATGAAGACAGATGCCCTTCCCTGTGTTGTTAGGACTCCAACATTATCCAATCTTTTACTTTTATTCATTGACATTTCTGCCTCTTGCATTACTTTCAATAATAATCCAGCTAATCAGCCATTCACAAGATGGCCACCACATTTGCCACGTTAAAGTTAGCATGTCCATCTAGCGTTTTGTCCATCTAGGGCTTTGGGAACACCAAACACACAAAAAAAGTATGGTAATCGTAGCTTGTGAATTGTAAACCTAACTTCTGAAGTGAAGAATGAAAAGGGGAAACGTAATTGTAAGTTTTAGGTTTCCAATATTTCTTTTGTTAAAGTTACATTTACTGTTTTCTCTCTATGTTTACAATACTTACAAACTACATTTACAATAACTTTATGTTCATGCAGACCCTAATTTGCACGCCATAAAACCATCAAACAAAACTGCAAAGACCACAAGTGGAGTATGTATTGGCTGGATAGGAAGTTTTATAGAATTTTGCACTGGCAGTTTTGCACTTTGCTCTGTTGAGCCGAATTATTTGACATTTTTGACATTTATTGGACTCGTTTGTGTTTTTGCTTCATGTCATGATTTTATTTTTATATAATTTTAATTTCCAAGACAAGTGTTTTACATACATTTTTACAGTTTAGTCACTCCAATGTGGAACCAGCAAGGACTATAAAGGTTAACAGTGGTTAGCCCAGTTCTGGATGGAGGAAAAAAGTAGGATGGAGAGGCATGAAAGAAAGATAGTTTTTTGTACGCACATTAACATTGAAGAAAGAAACAGTTTTAAGTGGACCAAAAGGATGTTATGTTCTGTCCTATAACAGCTTCATGTCTTGGACTATTGAGAGGCTTTAATGTTAATAAATCTGTGGAATTAACAAGGTGGTCTGATCTGATTGTTCTTATGCATCATTAAGATCGTACTGAATGGAGCAAAAATTACATAAATGTGATGCATTTTGATTAATTTGGTTTATTCCATAAGCATAAATAACATGTAATTCAAACAATATACTTTATGTATTTTAAATGATTACACTGCTTATAATTAATTTAGAGTAATTATATTGTATTAATACAAAACACATAAACCTGAGGATTATGCATTTCAAATAAATAAGCATTAGTACACTAATGAATATAAATCATTTAAGGTTTATTTGGTAGGTTTGTATTAAAATTATCTAAAAAAAGTGAATGGGAATTTGTCATGTAATAAAATTACATAAATCTTAAAAGTTAGGGTTAAATATTTCTGTGAGTGTATCATCCCCTATTTAATGGGTCCTTTAATGTTGTTTCAACTTATTTTTTCTCATGTACATTCGCCACACTGTCTACATACTACTGTTATGTCATGTTCCTAGTTCTGTGCAGCTTGGTACTTTGTCATAGTATATCATCCATCATGATGGTGTCCTTGTATGTATGTTTTATTTTGAAATAAGTCCTGTCACGTGATTCATTTTGTCACATGACATGTCATTTATAAGAACGGTTGCACCTGTGTGTCAATCACTGCCCAGATGAAGACTCCGTAGTGAGTCGAAACGCGTTGGCGTTGAATTAAATTTACTATCAGCTGATTTTGTGTGCCTCGGATCTCATTCTTTCTCCATACATCAAGAACGCTATTGCTCGAGTCCTGACAAGAACCAGGAAATACGACCATATTAGTCCAGTGCTCCGGTCTCTGCACTGGCTTCCTGTCACTCAGAGAATAGAATTTAAAACAGCTCTGCTTGTGTACAAGTCTTTTCTTGGTTTAGCACCAAAGTCCATCTCTGACATGTTAGAGCCATATGAACCATCTTGGGCCCTGAGAACTTCAGGGAGGGGTCTCCTGGTGGTTCCCAGAGTCAATAATAAACATGGTGAGGCTGCATTTTAGTTTCATGCAGCTAAAATCTGGAACAGTCTTCATGAGGATGTGAGACAGGCCTCAACTCTGACAATGTTCAAATCCAGGCTGAAAACAGTTCTTTTACCCATGCATATGAAAACTGAAAGCGTTTTATCTGCACTCTTGCCTTTTACTGTAATTGATTAATTTTTTAAGTTGATGTTTTATTGATTGATTTTATCTGTTTTCTTGTAATTTTATGCAACTGTGAAGCACTTTGAATTGCCTTGTGTATGAATTGTGCTCTACAAATAAACTTGCCTTGCCTACTTTTTTAAAGTAACGTTCCCAACACTGGCGGTCGACATTGTTTTAAATGTTAAAACGGCCTGCCATAGACGAGTGAAAACTGACTTTCAGATATCTGCAAATGTATTTTTACTAGTCAGAATTAAATATGGCTAGACAAAACACAATTAAAGATATCCATAATTGTAATAAAGGATAGTCAAGTTTTATTAATAAATGTTAAAACGCCATAATCGTCGGGCATTACGGGGTTAGCATAACAGTTTATGACCACATCTATATCCTTTATGGGTGGGGACTAAATGTTGTCTACCCAAAAAAAAAAAGCAAACAAAGTCATCTTCATCGGCAGCCTCATTTTCAACCTGGGAATCTGCTGAAAACCACTAATAAAACACGATTTGTCGGAGTTTCCATTGAGGAAAAGTGTAGTAAATTACATCGGTCTGTGGTTGGTGCATTTTAAGGTAAGTGTCAAAAGACACGTCAACTTTTTTTCTGTACAAGCAACACAACAAGAACTCTGATGACAGTGTCCAATCTCGTAAAAAGAGAACGTCAAAACGTCTCGGCGTTTGTGCACAAAGTATAAGCTACCTTAACGACAGACTTCTAGCTAGTTTTAGGTAAAAGTGTTTGAAGCAGGTTTAGTATTCGGGGAGTGACGTGTCATGATGCTCCATCCATTGTAGTACACGCTGCTTATAGAAGTGAGACTGAACCAGACGAAGGCGACCGCATTTGATCACTTTCCCAGTTCAGCTGTTCCTGAGTGAAAGAAACGTAGATGTCGTGAAACATTTAAAGTAAGTGAACACCTATAATAAGCGTAAAACGATGATGGGGCTTGCTCGCTCATCCAGCATCGGTTTAGCTCTACCTAGCATTTACCTAGCATCACAATGGCTAAGCTAGGCGTGTGTCGGCTTAAAATAGGCCTATCTCTAAAATGTGCTCATGGAACTAAGAAATGTACCAGTTATCCTCTACTGCATGACTAAATAGAAACGTATACATAAAATGTAGCATGATATTGGAGAAGGGCGAAGGGTTAACTACGGTGTTTATTCCATGTAAACAAACAGTGGCGGTGTTCTGTCGAGAAGTGGCTCCCTCAGCGAATTCGACAACTCTACCTACATTGAAATGATGTAAACACATTTTTTATGACTTTCACATCCGTAAAATGTAACAATGCACTTGCTTTTGTATGTATAAGATCATTTGATCTTATACATTTATACATCTCGATAAATGATATGCACATTTTCGGTATCTTCACGTAAATATTATGAACTCATTCTTTATCAATTAAATCAGTAACGCTTTAAGTGCAAATCATGACAAAATAAATGAATATACCCACGTTTAGCTAAATAAACTACTACTGAAACTGGAGGTGAGTAAATGTGCATATCATTTATCGAGATAGATCATCATGGATGTCTACTGTTCTTAAAAACAAATAACTTGATCTTATACATACAAAAGCAAGTGCATTGTTACATTTTACGGATGTCAAAATGTCATAAAAATTGTGTTTACATCATTTCAATCAATCATTTTACATAATTTCTACCTACAGTTAGAGGTGTCGAATTCGCTGAGGGAGTTATTTCTCGACAGGGGGGCGATTTCGACAAAACAGCGGCCTAGCTACTTCAGTGGGTAGATAAAATGCATGCAAAACATGTAACGAATTAAAAGATGATCAAGATCAAAGATGCCCTCCCCAACACAGTTTACATTAGGCTCATTGTGTGATTATGAGAAGCTCGTTACAGTTTTGTCCTCCTAACCAGTGCCGGTGTTCTGTCGAAATCACCCCCCTGTCGAGAAGTGCCTCCCTCAGCGAATTTGACAACTCTGCCTACATTGAAATGATTGAAACTATGATTGAAATTATGTAAACAGAATAGTCTATGTGTGGGAAACACTGCTACGATCCGAGGCAGGACTCCGTGCCATGTCTTATTATGCTAAGGAAATGTGCTGTTTAGTGCTGAAATGTCACTAAATGGCTGCGAGTCAAAGAGAAAGTAAAGTGGCTGACGGCGACATGGCACCTCATGTCGCCGTCTCCTTGCGTCACTGTGCTTCTCTTTCTTCATATTGTCCAAAGTTACATCCCAAAACCAAAATGCTGCTCCTAATTCCACTGTGTTTTGGCGTGTGCTCCATCTGGCCTCTCCGTGTCCATCAATAACGCGCATCTGAAGCAACTACGAGTCACAGCTCAGACCGGTATTTGATTGGCCTAAATAATAGTTAATTTTGTATTAATTGGGAGTTTGATTTCCTAAAACTTTTCGAACTAGTTAAAGCAGGCATTTGTTCGTACTTTTCCTGCACTTTAGTATGGGTGATGTTATTGCCTGGATCAGTGAGTTTTATCTCTCTTTTTAATATCTATATATATAATTTATCTTTTATTTATAGACTGTACTGTTAAGTTCAGACAGTTTTTAAGAAGTGCAGTCCACATGTTCACAAATTTTGAATAGGTCAAGCAACAATTTGGTTTGTTTTTCACTTCAAATTAATCTAATATTGTTTATTATGAAACAGGCTGGTGAAAAATACATGAGAAGAGGACCTTGCAACAATAATTGCATATTTAATCGCAACCGCAATATTGAAGAAAAAAATTGCAATTAGATTATTTTCCAAAATCGTTCAGCCCTAGCACTGACCTTGAGATAAAAGGTAATAAAGGCTTCAGTATTACCATACGAGTGCGTTGGTGTATTTTACACTACACACAAAGAATAATAATTAAAAGAATAATCACTCTCTCAACCAGTCTCGAACTCACTCCACGTGTTCGAAAAAGTTGTGCTTCAGGACACCTGCGCTTACCCCTACACTACAATGCCACACCAAATATTTCCTTAATGCTTGTATTTATCAGATATTCTGTATCCATCACAGCAAGCCATGCCATTCCACCGGCCATGTCAAAATGTGACAGTCACCAATTGACGTGGGATGTTATTAATTGTACGACGAGGCGGCATCCTTTCCTCATCCTGTTAATGCATATGTGCACCTGACATCACTAGTGACACTTTGCAGCAGTTGGCTGTCGGTAGAGTTTACAATATAAAAGCTACAAAATGGCATAAACTCTAATCAACATGGTGGCCTATGCACCCATTTGACCACAGCGTGTCGCTGTTGTACTACAAACTTTTGCCAATGGAATTTAGCCTAGTTTATTTTAGTTTAGTTTATTTATTTATTTGAACAGGGACAGTGTACAATATACATTAACCTCAGAAAGGAGAGATGTATTGTACCAGGTTGTAGCACTTGTGCTAATTTCACCTGCAGTCCCTGGGCAGACTGTCATACAAAAGTCTTAGAAAATTACACATATTAAAAATACATTTCCCCCTAAACAGCATTAAAATGAAACCAATTTACAGTACATTATGGGAACAGGTTTGTTTTTAAAAGAAGCCATTTTTTGGCCTGGTGTGAAAAAGTGTTAAAATGTACACATGTGGTCAGCTCTGTTGGCAACATATTCCACTGTCTGATGGCCACACTGGAGAAGGCTGAGCTGCCGAGTGCTGTTTTACACTGAGGAATCCTACACTCGCCCCGAACAGTCGACCGAGTGGCTCGAGATGAAATTTCTGAGCTCAGTGAAATAAACTTTTTTAATGGAGGAGCTGCGGTACCATTAATTATCTTGAACAACAGACAGAGATTTGAATATATGATTATTTTTTCAAAACTTAATATACTATGCTTTTTAAGAATATGACCGTGGTGATATAGCCGAGATTTCTTGTCATGAACCTTTGAACTTTTGTACAATGATTCCAAGGGCCTTAATGCCCTAAATTTGGAATTTAGCCTATTTGTGCAGATGACTTTTTAACAAGCCCCATACAAGCATCATCACCTATTAAGAGGAATCCTGAATAGGCGTAAAGTTCAGCTCTGCATTTATGGTGCAATCTTTTCAGCTCTGCTCCGTCGAAATTCGAACAGCGACATGCTGTGGTCAAATGGGTGCATAGGCCACCATGTTGATTAGAGTTTATGCTATTTTGTGGCTTTTAGATCGTAAAATCTCTACCGACAGCCAACTGCTGCAAACAGTGTCACCAGTGATGTCAGGCGCACATATACATAGCGCATATAATCCCTAGGATTACTGGTTTGGCAGGGGGGGTATGGTTACACGTGCACGCTGCCGGGTAAAATAAAGTGTTTTTAGCAAATATTATTTGTAACAATTTATTGTTTGAATTTCTATATGATACACAATTAATTCAGTTTAAGTAACTGTAAAGCATTTTGATGATGTAGGAAACAATACTATGTTTTAGAAAGTTTGAGAATGTAATATACTATTATTAGATTAGCCTAATGTTAGCTACCATTATTTAATTTTCCCCTGGGTGTTTTCCTCATATTCATGTTTAATATTTATCAGTGAGGGGGTCTAATAGGACACATGTAATAGGTCTGTGTTCTGCTTAAAACAAGAGGAGCCAAAATCAGCATTTAAGGCTGATAAAGTTCACAGGACTTTCTACAAAATCCAACAGAGCTAACTTCAGTGACTCATGTGAAACCGATCCTAACAGCTTCACGTAAACAGTTTGGGCTAAACTCAACTGTTGCATTTAGCTTGGGTTGGATTTTCTTATTTACAAAGTGCCAAAGGGATGTAATGTTAATTTTATTGTCATCTAATGCTCTAGTTAAACTTACTCGCTCTGTGGCAGCTCCTGTCTCTGCCCCTGTTTCTCCGATCTTTTCTGGCGCAGCCTCCGCATGGCCTGTGTCACTGAGCGCAAAACGCGGACTGGCTCCGTAAAAATCGCGGACTCTGACTGGATTGAACAGGCGTAGTGTCTCATAAAACAAAAACCGGAATGGATTAGCGGAACGGATTTGGTAAAGACGCTAATTTTAACGGTCGGTGATTTGCGCTGCATATTAAAAGGCTATCGTCCAGAGAGGGCGGGGGGCGCTGATGGCGGGGGGCCCGCCCTGCCAATATAATGGTAGGGGAAACACTGATACAGTGAGGAAAATAAGTATTTGAACACCCTGCAATTTTGCAAGTTCTCCCACTTAGAAATCATGGAGGGGTCTGAAATTGTCATCGTAGGTGCATGTCCACTGTGAGAGACATAATCTAAAAAAAAAAATCCAGAAATCACAATGTATGATTTTTTAACTATTTATTTGTATGATACAGCTGCAAATAAGTATTTGAACACCTGAGAAAATCAATGTTAATATTTGGTACAGTAGCCTTTGTTTGCAATTACAGAGGACAAACGTTTCCTGTAGTTTTTCACCAGGTTTGCACACACTGCAGGAGGGATTTTGGCCCACTCCTCCACACAGATCTTCTCTAGATCAGTCAGGTTTCTGGGCTGTCGCTGAGAAACACGGAGTTTGAGCTCCCTCCAAAGATTCTCTATTGGGTTTAGGTCTGGAGACTGGCTAGGCCACGCCAGAACCTTGATATGCTTCTTACAGAGCCACTCCTTGGTTATCCTGGCTGTGTGCTTCGGGTCATTGTCATGTTGGAAGACCCAGCCTCGACCCATCTTCAATGCTCTAACTGAGGGAAGGAGGTTGTTCCCCAAAATCTCGCAATACATGGCCCCGGTCATCCTCTCCTTCACAGTAGGGATGGTGTTCTTGGGATGGTACTCATCATTCTCCTTCCTCCAAACACGTTTAGTGGAATTATGACCAAAACGTTCCATTTTGGTCTCATCTGACCACATGACTTTCTCCCATGACTCCTCTGGATCATCCAAATGGTCATTGGCAAACTTAAGACGGGCTTGACATGTGCTGGTTTAAGCAGGGGAACCTTCCGTGCCATGCATGATTTCAAACCATGACGTCTTAGTGTATTACCAACAGTAACCTTGGAAACGGTGGTCCCAGCTCTTTTCAGGTCATTGACCAGCTCCCCGTGTAGTTCTGGGCTGATTTTTCACCTTTCTTAGGATCGGTGAGATCTTGCATGGAGCCCCAGTCCGAGGAAGATTGACAGTCATGTTTAGCTTCTTCCATTTTCTAATGATGGCTCCAACAGTGGACCTTTTTTCACCAAGCTGCTTGGCAATTTCCCCGTAGCCCTTTCCAACCTTGTGGAGGTGTACAATTTTGTCTCTAGTGTCTTTGGACAGCTCTTTGGTCTTGGCCATGTTAGTAGTTGGATTCTTACTGATTGTATGGGATGGACAGGTGTCTTTATGCAGCTAACGACCTCAAACAGGTGCATCTACATTTAGGATAATAAATGGAGTGGAGGTGGACATTTTAAAGGCAGACTAACAGGTCTTTGAGGGTCAGAATTCTAGCTGATAGACAGGTGTTCAAATACTTATTTGCAGCTGTATCATACAAATAAATAGTTAAAAAATCATACATTGCGATTTCTGGATTTTTTTTTTTTAGATTATGTCTCTCACAGTGGACATGCACCTACGATGACAATTTCAGACCCCTCCATGATTCTAAGTGGGAGAACATGCAAAATAGCAGGGTGTTCAAATACTTATTTTCCTCACTGTATATATCATTAACAAGATGAGGAAAGGACTCAGCCACGTCGTACAATTAATAACATCCCACGTCAATTGGTGACTGTCTCATTTTGACATGGCCGATGGAATGGCATGGCTGCTGTGATGGGTACAGAATATCTGATAAATACAAGCATTAAGACAATACTTGGTGTGGCGCTGTAGTGTAGGGGTTAGCACAGGTGTCCTGAAGCACACCTTTTTCGAACACATAGAGTGAGTTCGAGACTGGTTGAGAGAGTGATTATTTAGGCCCGAGTGCCATCAGGGCTGGCGAAGAGGCTCTTGTAATCGTATAGACTCCCCCAAAGTGCGCGGAGCGCACAAAACGCCTCCTCTCAAACATGCACTAACGCACTCCTCTCGTCGTGCACGTTCCATGCACATGCACATGTATCAGAAAACGAACATTGTAATTGGACAGCAGTGCTGTCCAATTACATGCGGACAATTGGAGCGCGAAGCGCACTCACTAACGCACTCTTCTTGTCGTGCACGTCCCGTGCACATACATAATGCAAAAATCAACATTGTAATTGTACAGAGCCCATAAAAGTCAATGGGCAACTGAGAGCCCAGGACCTCTACCATGAGGTAGGAATGCGCGACCATAGATTATGGTACCCGCGTAAGCGGGAAAATTGTTTTCGTATGGGAATATTTAGGCCCGAGCGCCTGCCGTCGCAAGGGCCTATTGTAATCGCAACGCAGTGCACAAAGCGCACTGTACCTAGATGCGCGGAGCGCATGAAAACAGCGCGAAGCGCTGTCTCCCTGTCAACCGTAAACTCACCGTGTAAAACAGTGACTGCCCACACCAGAAGTACTTATTAATTTATGAAAATGAATGGGGTATATGGCCAACTGTTATGCCACGGCTGCGTGGGGGTCGTTGAGAGCTTTCCAAAAATGTATAATATGTTGTCGTCGCGAAAGCGACGATATTGTTTTTGCAATACCTTCCTTCCTGCTCCTGCTCTTTGAGCAGGAATTTGACCCCCTGAACATAGTCGAATACTCACCAAACTTTGCCCAAAATTCAGGTCCGGTGAAAAATGTGTTTCGTATTGGGGAAATAAAAAATGCCGCGACAGTGCCACCTACACAAGTGAAAATACATTGCGCCTATATGGAGGAGGGGCCAACGTCAACTTTGTCGTAGACCGACGGGATTCGGTACAGACATTCATCATGTGACGACAAACAAAAAATATTATTGTGGTCACGCCCCATGACAAACCGGAAGTCCGCCATTTTGATAGGAAGTCTGGAAAATGCTGAGTCAGTGTTTTCGCTGACGTCACAATTTAACGAACTCCTCCTAGGGCGTTTCACCAAATGAGCTCCAAATCGATCCAGCTCATCTAGAGATGTGGGGCATCAAAAGTTATTCAAATTTTTTGGCTATGTTTTACGGTTTGTTTGCGGCGAAGCCGCAATTTGTACGAAGTATTTTGCGATTTATCGTAAACTACAAATTGCTCCCATTCCCAACAAACTCCGATTAAAATTGGAAATATACATTTTATCGACCTTTTACCCCCGGACACTACAAATGTGAAAAAGTTACATTGGGCACGATAGCGCCCCCTCTAGGCTGAGAAGAAAAAATGCATTATGGGAAAA
This sequence comes from Neogobius melanostomus, assembly GCA_007210695.1. Lineage (NCBI taxonomy): Eukaryota > Metazoa > Chordata > Actinopteri > Gobiiformes > Gobiidae > Neogobius > Neogobius melanostomus. The sequence continues at coordinate 40,865 of VHKM01001075.1, forward strand.
AAATGCGTTTCTCGGAAATTCGGCACAAAAATAGCTGATGGCATCCCGGTCAAAAAAATTATCTTTCAGGAGTCAGGTCCAGTTTCTGTCTGTTTGCCTATTTAGAAAGAAATGCAAAATGTACAACAAATGTCATTTTAATTTAGTGTAGAGCTGATAATGAGCACTAGCAATAAGCTTCACCTCATGGAAATAATGTGGAGTCATTGGCCTCATGCCTTTTTGTGACCTACAGTACAGTTAGATAGGGATGGTGCTTATATTTTTTACCATCAATGTTGCTGTAATTATTTGCAGTATTGTATACATTTCCATAATTCTCTATTTTTAATGTAACTATGGATCATGTGTTCGCACGTGTCCTTAAGATTAAATTAATTGACATGATGTGCTTCTTGTGTGAGCACACAATGTTGCTCTGAGAGAGAGATGGAGAGAAAAGGCTCCTCACTTTACTGTTGTGATAGCCTGGTTTTACCATACCCTCGTACTCATTTTGTTTCGTACATGTAGGGAAATTATAATTGACCGGAGTTTACGGATGGCTAAGGCCAGGCTACTGTTGTGACGCTTTTAAACACTAATTATGATGTGTTCGCTTTGCAAAGTCATAAAGGTAAAGATGGTAAATGTGCTTTTTGTCATGCTGCAGTGCTGTAACTTTTCCAGCACATGTTAGCTGAACAACTAAAGTTTCTCCCTCGCGTTCTGACAGTCTCCACCTGTTTCAGAAGCTCCTCTCTCTGTCCGCTGCTGTTAGTCCGTTTCTGTGTTGAAAAAAGTTGATAAATCATCTGCAAAAGCGCTGCATCTCTCTTCCCCTGTCTGATGTTGTGGTCATTCTTGCGTCCGCAGCAGCATTGGCGCTACCGCGCGGTGCCTCATGGGAAATGTAGTTCTAACGTGTTTAATGCAATTTACCGGCGGGCCGCATAAATAAGAAATCATCTCGCGGGCCGCAAAAAATTATCTCGCGGGCCGCATTTGGCCCCCGGGCCGCATGTCTGAGACTCCTGTTCTAATGACCTGACACATACATCTCACATTATACACAATTACAGGGCGTTGGCGCCCTCTGTAATGTGCTTGTGGACAGTTGTCATTTAAGTACGGTCCGTCAGGGCCGTCCAATTCTGCTTCTGAAACAAAAAAGATTTTGGGCGCGCTAGCGCCTTCTGCAGGTTGTAGCCACGGAGAGGCTAAACATGTACTTTTGATGTTTACTTAAGATTTATGGCACATCAGGGCAAAAAAAAAGTAGCGCCCTCGGTAGTGTTACAAAGGCGCTAAAGGAGGCACGGCGAGGGCCGTTCGATGCCGCTTGCAGCTTTAATATTCTTTCTTTCTTTCGCACCGTTGCAATTTTCACCCAGCGAAAAATCGACGAAAAGTCACAGATTTTGGCCCAAAATTCAAACCCGATGATCTACTAAATTTTTGAATTTCAAAATGGCGCCACCTCAGTTTTTTTTTAACATTGCGAGATAGGACGGGCAGGTTGCTTTGGGCAGGGCGGTCGGCGAGGGCCACTTTGCGGCTATATTCTTTTAATAAGCGAAGTCGTAATCTCAATTGGCGCAATGAATTATGGGATCGCTCAGAGGTCAATCGGGATAAATTTGACCCGGAAGTAGGTTTTGACAGCGCAGAAGCATATATGAATACAGTGCAGAGTGCAGATAAATGTAGTTTAAATGATTTGTTATATCTTTGTATGATACTCAAAACTTACTAAATTGAGTGAGAGGCTCAGTTGGAGGATACAGGGATGAGTTGTGATGTTTTTAGACTATGGACAATTCCTAGTTTGAAGTTATTTGTGTGGAAACACGGGCTATCGCTAAGCAGCTAGGACTTGTTGGTGGCAGACACAAGTAGGAGAAACTGGCAGATCCCTTGAAAATTCCTTCAGTGAAACGGGTCGTCGAGATAGATGGAGGTTGCTGCTGGCCATCTACGATGTGCTTGTGCCGTGACATCGGTGAAAATAGCATCATGTTCGCGACAGACTTTACCATGGGTCTGGAAGTGTAGAGCCACTTACTGTAGTCCACAACTGGGGCTTAAGGAGATGGCTTGTTGTTGTTATTGATCTCCTTTTATGTACGCCCTTCTACGTTTTAAAGTGTTTATAGTTTATTATTTACGTTTTATATTTCATGTTGCACGATTGCTCTGAAGAAACTTCCTACTTTGTGAACCTGTTCAATGTCAATAAAACCAATTATGATTCTGATTCTGTCGGATTATTAACAAGGAAAAGCTTTCAGTTTTGAAACATTTGGATGGTGAGGGAAATGTTTACTTTAGTACCAAGTACGAAGTACAGTTTCTTTAAGACTGAGTGCGTTATCAGAAAAGATCCAACAAATTACATAAAAAGTATGTGATCATTAAACAGTACGCATAGAAGGTGCTATTGCACATGTTTTGCAGGTATGTTTATTGTTTCCTATGCTGCATGACTTTATTCAACTTCTAGACTTCTAGGCATATGCCATTTAGACTTTCCTTCATGCACAATCATCGTAATCCCTCCTCCCCATACAATGCTGAGAGAAAACATGTTCATGTAGGCCAAAGCATTGTGTAGTATAAAAGTAAAGATGACTAACTTTCTGCTTTCTACAGTACAATATATATATATATATATAGTGTGTAGTTGTCAGGAAAGATTTATCCCCCACCCAAAAAGTCGACATTTAATTTAGAAAATAAAACTTTTGGAAAATAAAACTAATATATTTGACCAAAATGTTCGTGGAAGCACATATACTCACCCTCGATATATTTTGATGATCTGTTAATGTACCACAGTTTTTATGCCTGTTAAAGTGCAACTAAACCCAAAACTTTTTTTACTGATAAGCTGCCTAAATGGGTGTCAAATAGAGTTGTCTACATGTCCCAGTCAATATTTTGACATTTTGTGCAAATTAGTTCAAAATCCCTCTTTTGGGTCCAAAACTGAGCGGTTACTGCCCTCTTCAGGTTAAAAACATTCAACCAAAGTGGAATTATGTGATTGGCCAATGACCTTACCCATGCAACGTCACGGTACCAGAGAACGTCATCACTGCAGCCGTATATAAGCCCCACTCCCTCCCGCATACGCCTCCGTAGCGAGTTGGAGTTGGATTCATAGCGAGCGAGCGAGTTGTGCAGCTACAAGCGATCGCTTGCAAGCAGGCCGCTGTCACTGACAGCCCCAGACAGCCCCAGAACCTTTAGTTCCCCTTTAAAGGGGCTCTGTGGACTTTAGCAGTTTTGTGCTCGCAATTGCCCCCTCAGGCCAAACGCGTAACTGCAGCCTCCATGATAAGCTCGTGCATGAGGCGCTCAGGCTTTACGAGCACCAGAAATAACAGTCCCATCCTGGTGAATTTGCAGGCATGACTTAAACTGAGGTAAGAAACGTTACTGTTTGTAAGATATTTAGACCAAATCAGTTTGAGTGAATGTTTTCCAAGATTAAATACTTGAGCAAATGCAGCAAAGTGAATCGAGTGAAGAAGTAATACATATAAACGAATAATTGACGTTTGAAGGAGGAAAAAAAATACTTGTATACTTTGTATGCATAAACGTAGGCCTAATTGAAATAATAAAATAATTCCACCGGTAGAAATGCTACTAGGAAAAGTCAAAATCGTCTCTTCAATTTCCTGGGCCCAAAGTTAGCGTAGCTAACTCGTAAACTATATTGTAAACGGCACATGTTCACTTTTGTAGTCGTTTCACTACTTATAAATCCGTGAACAGTCAGCTTTTCTTGGCCGCAAAATAAGCATAACATTAGCAGCATTATTTTGCCATTGTAAATACAGCAGCATTACCACTGTTACTCCTCAAATGTTTTGTAGGTACAGCACAATTACTGTTATTACTGACACTACTAGTCTGCTACTAATACTACACAACTTCTCTGTAGGTATAAGACTATTAGATCAACTCTTTGGTAACTTCCAAATATGATTATTTTATGGCTTGTTTCAGTGAAGTTTGCACAACATGCACGGACAGTCGGACACCGTTGTTTTGAAAGCATCAACACTTTTCCCCCACGTATTTAGTCATAATTTCTTACCTTTCAAGCAAAAATAAGCTGCGGGTCTTTTGAGAGATTCTCAACATTTTCCGATGTTTACTCTGGTTCTTGCCTACGGCGATCAGACTCGACTTTCACCTTTTTTGTCACACTCGAATAAACTCTTCGTTTCGTTATTTGGGGTCTGGGCTGGAGTTTTGATGGTGCTTGAAGCCGGTCTCCTCTTATTCTCCGCTAAATCCATCCTTCTGAAGTTACCACTCGCGCTGCAGCGTCAGTATAGAGGAGATACAGCTACGCTACAGCTGAGCGTGAACGCGCATTACGCTGTTTGCTTGTTCGACCCGAGCATAACCTATTTAAGTGACTTTACAGGCATATAGAGGCAATCGCAGTGAAAAGGCTCATTCTACTCACCAGGGCATTGCTGGAGCATGTATGAGAAAGAAATTTTAAATTTGTATACATTTATTTGTGGTTAAACTTATGTATAGTCCCTTTAAACAATCTTTATTCATGCATAATTTACATTGGGTTTATTGGGAGACAGCACTTTTATCCCGATTGACCTTTGACCGGAAGCGCTGCGCATGCGCACTACGAGATAACGACTTCGCTTATTATTATTCTTTGCGTGTAGTGTAAAAGAGGCCAACGCACTAATATTGTAAGACTGAAGCCTATACAGTGGGGGAAAAAAGTATTTAGTCAGCCAACAATTGTGCAAGTTCTCCCACTTAAAAAGATAAGAGGCCTGTCATTTTCATCATAGGTATACCTCAACTATGAAAGACAAAATGAGAAAAAAATTGTAATGAATTTATTTGCAAATTATGGTAGAAAATAAGTATTTGGTCAGTAACAAAAGTTCATCTCAATACTTTGTTATATACCCTTTGTTGGCAATGACGGAGGTCAAACGTTTCCTGTAAGTCTTCACAAGGTTTTCACACACTGTTGCTGGTATTTTGGCCCATTCCTCCATGCAGATCTCCTCTAGAGCAGTGATGTTTTGGGGCAGGCGCTGAACAACACAGACTTTCAACTCCCTCCAAAGATTTTCTATGGGGTTGAGATCTGGAGATAGGCCACTCCAGGACCTTGAAATGTTTCTTACGAAGCCACTCCTTCGTTGCCCGGGTGGTGTGTTTGGAATCATTGTCATGCTGAAAGACCCAGCCACGTTTCATGTTCAATGCCCTTGCTGATGGAAGGAGGCTTTCACTCAAAATCTCACGATACATGGCCCCATTCATTCTTTCCTTTACACGGATCAGTCGTCCTGGTCCCTTTGAAGAAAAACAGCCCCAAAGCATGATGCTCTCTAGCAAACTTCAGACTGCATGTACTGGCTTAAGCAGGGGACACGTCTGGCACTGCAGGAATTGAGTCCCTGGCGGCGTAGTGTGTTACTGACGGTAGCCTTTGTTACTTTGGTCCCAGCTCTCTGCAGGTCATTCACTAGGTCCCCCCGTGTGGTTCTGGGATTTTTGCTCACCGTTCTTGTGATCATTTGACCCCACGGGGTGAGATCTTGCGTGGAGGCCCAGATCGAGGGAGATTATCAGTGGTCTTGTATGTCTTCCATTTTCTAATAATTGCTTCCACAGTTGATTTCTTCACACCAAGCTGCTTACCAATTGCAGATTCAGTCCTCCCAGCCTGGTGCAGGTCTACAATTTTGTTTCTGGTGTCTTTCGACAGCTCTTTGGTCTTGACCATAGTGGAGTTTGGAGTGTGACTGTTTGAGGTTGTGGACAGGTGTCTTTTATACTGATAACAAGTTCAAACAGGGGCCATTAATACAGATAACGAGTGGAGGACAGAGGAGCCTCTTAAAGAAATTACAGGTCTGTGAGAGCCAGAAATCTGCTTGTTTGTAGGTGACCAAATACTTATTTTCTTATGTGATTTTCTGGATTTTTTCTTTCCCATTTTGTCTCTCATAGTTGAGGTATACCTATGATGAAAATTACAAGCCTCTCTCATCTTTTTAAGTGGGAGAATTTGCACAATTGTTGGCTGACTAAATACTTTTTTCCCCCACTGTATTACCTTTTATGTCAATGTCAGTGAGTACAGTTATCATGAACATCACACACAATTTTCGTAGCAATCCTTTCATGTTCCTGTCGACTTCAGGGGGAGACAGCAGGTCCATAACAGCTAATTGGCCATGGTGGCGCACAGCTAGGTACGATATTTTATGAAATATCCATTATTCTTTTCACTTTAAACTGTACATGCAAAAGTACTGTGCAGAACTGACCCATTATCACGAAGGGTGGAAAAAAAAAAAAAAAAAAAATTGTTGTGCTGCATATGGAAATGATCTATAAACTGAAATGATGCACAAATCAATAAAAATGTGATCACAAAAAGAAATATCCATGTGCCGAGCTTGCGCAAAATGTAAACATCACATCGTCACATGGTCACGGCGAGAACCGGAACACCTGGCTTGAACAGGTCTGCCTTGTTTTGGGATCAGCGGTACAACACACCCACACTATACGGCACAAGCTATAACTAACACACAAATAATGACCAAGCATTTTTCTGAAGCGTTTAAGCCTTCCTGGCTTTTTTACAATGTTAATGCCAGAGGTAGTGTCAATATTCATTAAAAAAAAAACAACACACAGGTCAGCATGTTTAAAGAGACTATAGGATCGCTGTTATTGTTCCGCAATTTTCACTGGATGTTTTGGTGACTGGTGGGCAAACAGCTGATTTTTCCGAGCTTGAAGAGCTGTTTATTTAAATCACAGATCTTTTACAGCGCTGATCTTTTCACAGAAGCAATGCTCTGTTTGTGAACAATGTTTGACTCACCATAGAACTTTTATTATCTATTAAATACATTTGCGTTGCCCACCAGTGCCTCGGACGTGACGACACAGCGATCCCCCTCATACAGAGTTTAAAAAATGTTAAAATTAAACCTGGGGTACCTGATTTTTCCCACACATTTAACATTTTGAATTTTTTTTATTTGGCTCAAACTCATTTCTAGCATTCACAATCCCTCCTGCATGTCCGAATTGTTCAAGCTAATTGTTTATATGCACGTTTCACGCCGTGTACAGCTTTGAGCAGTGGAAAAGTGGAAAAGGGGTGACCACCAATAAAAAAATACCACTCATTTAAAGTGGCATTTCTATCTTCTATCGCTCAAATAATTGGGTGAAGACAGTTTAATATGATCTGTTTTTTGCTGTGTTTATAACTCTGAGGTGGTAAAAACAAATTTACTTTTCAACAACAAAATGTCAGTTACCCCAGCTTAAAGTATTTACCTCCCCCTACATGTTCCAGCAATGTCCTAATGAGTAGAAGAGCCCAGACCTATTCACCACAACTGCCTCTAAAATCCTGTACTCTGAAAAAGTTGTTAATTCAGGTCCGAAGTGCCGTCATGCACGAGCTTAATATAGAAGCTGCAGTTACACGTTAGGCCTGAGGTGGCAGTAGTGAGTATAAAAATGACCAACTTGCATCTAGTCCCTTTAAACAACTTCCTTCAATGGCTGATATAACTTTTTGTATGACAAACGATGAACGAGGATGCCACTAAATTCAAATGTTAGTTGTGGTCCAAACTCAACTTTTCTAACATATTTGTACCATGCCAATTCTTCACTACGCTTTATTTTTCATGTATTTGAGCGTTACTGTATATAAAACTGCTGCTAAAACATCACCGTACTCATTTACTACATTTCAGCTTCATGTAACAACAAGATGCAAATCTGATGCCTATCCCCTTTCCCGGATAGGCATCACCATCAGTAGCTACTCTTGTGTTAAGTTCACTCTTCTTTAATTGGAGGAGCGATCTGAGCAGCGCTGCAAATTTCCACCCCTTTATGTCTTGTTCTTTTCATATTTTGCACAGGCCGTGTGCCAATGCCAATCCACTGTCAAGTAGGGCTGGGCGATATGGACCAAAAGTCATATCCCGATATATTTAGGTATATATCGATCTACGATATATATCCCGATATTTTTTCCACAAAGTGAGAGCTGTGAAATGAAATGTAAAGTCAAAGCCAAATACAAGTAGTTTTAATATTTAATATTAAAACTACTTGTAGAATGTAAAACAGGCATGTAAAACAGCATTAAGGCCCCTGGAATCATTGTACAAAAGTTCTCTTAAGGTTCATGACAAGAAATCTCGGCTATATCACCACTGTCATATTCTTAAAAAACATAGTATATTAAGTTTTGAAAACATAATCATATATTCAAATCTCTGTCTGTTGTTCAAGATAATTAATGGTACTGCAGCTCCTCCATTAAAAAAGTTTATTTCACTGAGCTCAGAAATTTCATCTCGAGCCACTCGGTCGACTGTTCGGGGCGAGTGTAGGATTCCTCAGTGTAAAACAGCACTCGGCAGCTCAGCCTTCTCGAGTGTGGCCATCAGACAGTGGAATATGTTGCCAACAGAGCTGACCACATGTGTACATTTTAACACTTTTTCACACCAGGCCAAAAAATGGCTTCTTTTAAAACAAACCTGTTCCCATAATGTACTGTAAATTGGTTTCATTTTAATGCTGTTTAGGGGAAATGTATTTTTAACATGTGTAATTTTCTAAGACTTTGTATGTTGACATCAGTCTGCCCAGGGACTGCAGGTGGAAATTAGCACAAGTGCTACAACCTGGTACAATGCATCTCTCCTTTCTGAGGTTAATGTATATTGTACACTGTCCCTGTTCAAATAAATAAATAAACTAATATTTAATATTGTGATTTCGATTTTATTTTTACCCCATTTACTGTTAATAACTTTATATTGCATATAACTAAACTATAGCAGAGACAATGAAATAAGACTTATTAAAGTATTACTTGCTTTTTAGTCCTTAATAATCATATGCAATATAATTCAAAATAGTCCACATGGCCATTTACATAATTTACAATAAGCTTATACTGATCATTTTGTTTTCATTTTTTTTTTTTTGCAAATAGCCCAAATAATTTCTTGATATTTCCTCTTGATTTAATTGTGTTTTAATCAGTGGTTGTGAGATAAGTTCTTATCTTTATTCAAAACATTCCCAAACATAAGCCTCCTAAACTAAGCCACAAACGACTCTTTACTCTTTACAAGCTGCACGGTGAGCCTGTGCAGCTTGTAAAGAGTAAAGAGTCGTTTGTGGAGAAAGAGACGTGTGAATCCGGAGTTGAGGGAGTTTATGATCAGTGCATCAGAGCGGGTATCAGCGAGGGAATGGTGATTAGCGTTGCAGCTAACGCAATGCTAACGGGGAAAAAGCAATAGTCCTTCGCGGTGGCAGCATTATAAACGCTGATATTTTCACAGTACAACCACGATCTACCGCAAAACTTAACTAGACTAAGTAAACAAAAGCACATGGCGCAGCGCACACCATATCTTGCCGCTACATTCACTATGGGCCATGGCCATCAGCTGCGTGGGCCAAAATCATGTGTCTCCCTACATATAGCGTGGTTTTGTTGCTATCTGATCATTTGTATCCGAACCATCTCCAAATGATTGAGCCACTGGTTTTTCTTTTACCAACCACGGGGCTCCTCCGCACGCTTCAGACATTGTTGCTTTCTCCATGTTTGTTGAAGAGTGCCAGAGTGTCTGAGGAGGGGCGGAGCCGGGGAACTGGGAGCAGTGCAGAGAGCTCCGCTCAGCGGCTTGCCTGAAGCAAGTATTACAGCGCAAATTTGGACTATATCGATATATGCGATATGTTCTAATTCCATATCTCTTTTAAAAATATATCGCCCAGCCCTACTGTCAAGTCAGTCAAGACTGTGGGAAACTCTTCCACAGAAATGTCAACGTTACACAGACGGCAGTTTAATCCTTCCTGTGGCCCTTACAAAATAAAAGCTGCTTGAGTGACTAGGTTATAACAGCAGGAATGGCCTTATTCTATATTTATCTAACTATCTGACAAAGCTTTCCAAAGTTCTGGTACAGCCGACAACTGTTGAGAAAAATATTTTGATATTTATTATGCTTAAAGTTGTGCTGAAACAATGAAATGCAAACGTTTATCGTTTTTGCACATACTTTATTTGAACATGTTTTAACATGTGCTTTCTCTTAAAGAGTTACTAACCCCCCCCTTTCAGAGCCTCAGCCTCATAGCCTCAGATTTGAAAATCTCAACAGAAAAGGGGCGTTGCCTGGAGGACTAAGGGGTGCGCGGGAGGGGGAGGGGTCTGGGTCTGGGTCTGTGATTGACATGCCTGAGTCATCTGACTTCAACGCTGTAGCGCTACTCATGGAAAAAGTCCGAGCATGGAGTTCCAGCGAGCTAACTTGTTTAGCAACCTGTTTCACAGGGACAACTCTACAGCTCTCTCTACACAGGAGAAGCATCGTGACAGACAGAGGCCTTGTACCTGAGACTGCTCTGAGGCGCTGGCTTATTTTATTAGAGTGATTCTTGTAATTTACAAAGCTAGCTGCTTAGCATTGAGCAAGATCGCTGTTAGCATCGCAGCTAAGGGACCCAACGTAACTGTCCTGGCTGGCTACTTTCAGAATTTACCGATCTATTTTAATGTAGACTTTTGCTGTAGTCTACATAAGCATGGGAGATGTATCTGTGTCCTCAGCAGAGCATGTGTGAGGTATAGAGACATGACTATATGTATTACAAAGCTTTATTTTATTTTTCTTACAGCAAAGTGCACAAAGCATGTCGTCTAAAAAATTGTTTTTATATATATAATATTTTGCAGGAACACAGTCCTTTTGAAATTGTTTTCGGTTTGTCATTGAAGATAAAACAGAATCATCCATGTTTATCTAAAGGCTTGACTATTGGTCTGTAACATTGTGGACTCAAGAGCCAAAAGTAATTTCTGTTGCTAAATTTAGTGAATTAAAGGTTTAACCAATGTAACACATGCACTAAACTACTACTAAATGACTCTGTAAAGACTATATTAAAGTATTTATCTTTAAATGTATGCTTATTTAGTTGAATGATGAAATAATGAAAATTATGGTGCCAGTTTGATTACTTGATTTTATTACTGTTCTGTAACTAATGACTAAAACTACAATATTAAACAACAACGCTATTAACACTACACAATTATCTAGAATACAAAAAGCTATGCTAAAAAAATCTACCTAAATGCTATATCTAATCGCAAACCTGACAATTGATGAAAATACTCTCTCGCTATTCCTTCAACTCGCTACGTGGCGTGAGCGAGACTGGGCCACTTTTATAGCCCAGAGCGGCAGGGCAACTGACGTCAGGCTTCACTGCTGACGTCAAGCTTCACGCCTGGGCAAATAGGGGCGCCAAATTCAAAAATCAAATGCAGTAAAGACCGATCGCCTGTAGATGGCGCCTCACTGACGGTTTTAGGCATAAAGTTGATCTTTCAACTAATTTACACTAAAGTGCCAAAATTAGGACCAGGATATGTAGACAACACTATTGGACACTCATTTATACAGTTTATCAGCAAAAAAATTTTTGCTTTTAAAGAGGGGGTATTATGCTTTTTTGCAGTCACATAGTACCAGTCTATAGCACACTACAATGATGATCCAAACTTATGTTTGTCTGTAAATGCAGTAAATTAAAATAACTGCCTTGAATAAATTTGCTCTTGCAAAATGGCTGTAGCGAACGTCTTGAAATAGGCCTCTGTCTCTTTAAGAAGCCCTGACCCTTTCCGACACCCCCCCCCTTCAGCACGCTGTATTGTGCTATCATCACAACTACATACATTCTCTCCTTCACATGTTGAAACTACGATCGATTTTCGCTGCGTTTTAATTTTACTGTTGGAAAGGAGCTATGCTTTATCACTTTGTGAACAATGGCCACCCAGGATATGATTTGATTCTGCGTCTGACTCGGAAAGTAACTTTGGAGACGAACCTTTGAGAGTTCATAGGCTCTGTGTCCACACCGAAGGAGCTCTTGCCTGAAAAATACCTGCTGTTTGGAGGCTATCTAGTCATTCTTTGCTACTGCCATGCCCTATGGATCTTTAACCATACCCCATGGTCTACACCAGGATCTCCCCAGGGACATTATCTGTGCAGGTGGACAATTATTTGGCCCGAGCCCCATCAGGGCTGGAAGGGGCTCTTGTAATCGTATAGAGTGCGCGGAGCGGAGCACACAAAACGAGCGCAAAGCGCTTGCTTCCTGTCAAACATACACTAACGCACTCCTCTCGTTGTGCTTGTTCCGTGCACGTGCACATGTATCAGAAAACGAACATTGTAATTGTACAGAGCCCATAAAAGTCAATGGGCGACTGAAAGCCCTGGGTCACTGACGGGCACGAGCAATAAACTTATCAACAAGCCAGGCTCAGTGTATGATCATCCCAAAGGCTGCTTCATGTAGTTGCCGGTTTCATTGACGTTATTAGTGCTTAATAGGCTACTTGTTTTCAATAAATCGTTCCGAGCTAGCTGTTAGCGGCTAACTGCTAAGAGCTTGTTAGCTCTAGGAGAAAACCACTCGGCTACGACCCACTGTAGATTAAATGTGAGCAATAAACTTCAAAATCAACAATCCCGTCTGTGTGTGATCACTGTTAAACAGTTCTTTATGTAGATGGTGGTTTTATTGACTTTATTCGTGCATATTTCTGGTTTTCATGTGATGACCGGAGCTTTAGCTTGTAATATTAGCTTTCTCCGGAGAGAATGCTATCAGGGCATCATCAAGGCCCAAACGCATTCCCAGCGCAAATCCCGTCATGGAAATAGGTTTTCTTGTCATCGGTTTTAATCCTTGCTGTTGAGGTAACAGAAACACTGATGTGTGTCTTTGTAAAAGTCTCAGAGCTGCTGTAGCTCCGGTTTACAGCACGTGAAGCTAATCCTCCATGATGACTGACTGTTTACATCTGCGCTTGACATGCAGGGAGGGGGCTCTGCTGAGCTGAGGAGCAGTGGTTGGTAACTCGGCTGGTGACGAAAGGTCCAGAGGCGTCTCCAGGAGGTGGGGCATTCCTAGGAGGACTGAGGCATAGCTACACCTAAAATGGCTGCCGTCTTAAGTTTTTAAAGATAACTCAAACATACGTGAATGAGCCAAGGCAACATTCCATGTGTTTAATGAGGGAATGACATAATAACATGATGTAAAGCTTGAAAAAGTCGATTTTACATAATACCCCCCTTTAAGACCTGACTATAACTTTGCATTGGTGACGTCTTGTCTCCATGTGTCATGTGAAACCGTGGCACCATGAAGATCTTAACTCAATGCGGCCAAATATAAATTTAGGTTAGTTCCTCACCCAAATCCATTCTTTGATTACGCAAATGTTTAATCCGTATAATCCAAATGTCCCGCAGTAGGGGTGTAACAATGTACTGCGATGCTAAAATCGAATGATATGAGGTTCTGCTAGACTTAGACTTTTTTTTTTCCGGACTCTTTGGCCGACTGGGTCGTAAAATTTAGGCCATTAACAAGAATTGTCGGACATTAAAGCTGAACTAAGCTATGTCTTTGAATTTTTTTGTCAGTAGGTGTCCGGAGCAGAGGTTCCGCTAGACTTTTTTTTTGTCGGACACTTTGGCCGGCTGGGTCGTACAATGTCGGCCATTAAAAATCTACATTTAGACCGAGCGCTACACGAGTGCTTTAGTGGGTCCAAAACACAGCTATTTCTAATGAAAGAATGTCATGAGAAAAACAGCTCAAATCCAAACATAAAGATGTGCGCGTGGAGACGATAGAGGCGGCAGGTGCCACGCGGATGTACCCCACTCATCTGCACTTTAATTCAGACAGAAGGACTCTATGACCCTGCTGTCTAGATCTGACCGCATCAGCTGCACAGCAAGGGCTGGGCTGTAGATGCCCTTCCGTGCTTTAACGTGGCTTCAGGTGTAAAATTAGCGACGTCTCTCACCGCTGAAATATTATGGAGGAACAAATCAGCAATGCTAAAGTCTTCAAAAGTCAGTCTCAAGCGATTCACCACGGACCCAGCTCTGCCATGCTCAAGAGCGGCTCCGAACACCGGTAACTAAGCCGAGGTGGCCTGCGCAGACTGACCGAGGGAAGCTGTGAGACAGTCAATCTGACTGAACACACGGAGTTTACAGATTATCCTAATCGAATTTATTTGCTGTTGAGCTCTTAACACACTTTTATAAAAGTAAATGTACCTGTAGTTTGCTGTTTTCTTGGAAAACGTGACGAAGCACGAAGGAAAAAGCGTTGCATATCCAGAGAGTGATGAAGGCGCTTCTACTGTGCTTTGTAAAATGGGCTAAGGGCGTACGTAAGTCGAAACTTTTTTTTATAGAAATATTGAACCTTTAATATTTGGGCCTGTCTCGAAAACACTTTATGTTAGTCACTGACTTAGGTCAAATGTTGTATTGAATATGCAACATTATATATTTTTCTATGTGCAAAAGAAAAAAGAACGATGGAGCGCTGCGTGGGTCCGTGCGTAAAGACAAAAAGTACAACAGGTGCTCAGTTGGAATAGGGGGTATTTCTTCAGACTGCAAAAAAAATGCATATATTTTTCTATATTCACTCTTTATTTTATTTAAAAAAAAAAAATTTCATCGGCCGAAATTATTTTTACCGGCCATTTGCTTTTCAAACTGGCCAAAAGCCGGCTACAGCCGGCTAACGGAAACCCTGGTCCGTAGTAAACCCTGCTCTAGCCACCCCACACACACACGTATACCTCGCTTTCCGATTTAGAGCACGCTGCTCTGATCATAGATTGAATGAGATACAGAAATCTCATTAATACTGTATACAGTAATAAATAAGATTAAACATTTTGAGACTTATATTTATTTGCTAAACTGAAACTTTAATGGAAGTCTGTTCTCTTTTTTTTGGCATTTAGAACATATTCTTCCATTTAGAACAAGGTTTACAGTGCAGAGCTTTTTTCCCCCGCAACCCCTGTTGACAGTGGCACACCTAGCGATGCAATGTGGGAATGCAACCATGCCGGTCCGGCAAAACGGGATCGTTTAGAGTAGCTTTAAAAAATGTAATTAATATTGTGTTATAGGAGTGCAGAATGGTAAGTGTTGCCATTTACCATTATAGGATAGAAAACCCATGTGGTATACAAATACATGCAAGATTCTCAAACCTGTTTCCTTATGTTTTTCTCAGAGACATGAGTGAGGCAGAGGACGTGTCTGAGGACGTGCCTGCATACCTCAAAGATGAACCAGCAGCAACAGGTAAAGCAACAACTCTGGTGAGCTAAAGATATTTCTATGTGCAGTGGTAGTTGCAAATTGCAGTTTGTTTAGCAGCACAATATCTTTTACAAACAAAATGCCCCCGTCTCCATTGCGTATGTAAATCATCGTATTGCATGCCTGCCCTGTGAGGCAACTCCTGTCGTGATATTGGGCTTTAAAAAAAAAGATTGATTGACACGTGTGGCAGACTGTTATTAATGGTCAATTTTCCATCAGATTATCAATGACATAAAAAAAATTATTAATATATAAACAGTAAGGATGCACCAATCCAATACCTGTATTGGATATCGGAGCTGATACTGGAAAAAATACAATATAGGGTTTCGCTACAAATATCCGATACTGAACCGATGTGAGTCAGTGTTTGCCTGCACCAAATATCTAAAGTTAGTGATTTTTCAGTTTAGACCCAAAGACATGATGTTGCACTGTAGCTTTTATAGACCCAAAGCATGTGTATTATCTTTTGCCATAAAAGTAGTCATAATATTCTTAACACTACTTACACCACTAACGATAAGGATATTTTCATTATGCAGGTCATTCAATTCAATTTATTTTCCATAGAACACAATGCATTCAAAGTACTAAACAACAATTATATTAAAGAGGGGGTATTATGCTTTTTTCAATCACATAGCACCAGTCTATAGCATACTACAATGATGACGTAACCTTCTGTTGGTCTGTATATGCAGTAAATTAAAATAACTGCCTTGAATAAAATTGCTCTCTCAAAATGGCTGTACTGAACGTCTTGAAATCGGCCTCTGTCTCTTTAAGAAGCTTTCCGACACGCCCCCTTCAGCCCCCTGTGGCATCTAAACAACACTACTGTGCGGGGAGGGGGCTCTACTGAGCTGAGGAGCAGTGGTTGGTGGCTTGGCTGGTGACAAAAGGTCCAGAGGCGTCTCCAGGAGGTGGGGGCGTTCCTAGGAGGACTGAGGCATGGCTACACCTAAAATGGCTGCCGTCTAAGTTTTTACTGATTACTCAAAAATATGTGAATGAGCCAGGCAACACTCCAGGCATGTGTTTAATGAGGGAATGACATAATAACATGATATAAAGGTTGAAAAAGTCCATTTTACATAATACCCCCCTTTAAGCATGTGCAGAAGTAATGGAACAGTGCTTCTCAAACAGTTCTCAAACTTAATATTGACCTTTTTTGAAGTAGCACTAGATCTAATCCCGGTCTATAACTGCTCTGAACTTGCTTGAATCAGATCGAACATTGGACTAAACATTACTGAACTGTATTCAAGGCTAGAGCTGCAGGAGCCTGAAAACTGCCTCAAGAAGCCCGCATACTAGAGTTTGAGAAACACTGTTATTTGACAACAATATAAATAAGGCAAGGCAACTTTATTTATAGCGTGCATTTCGTACACAAGGCAACTCTATGCACCTTACAAAAGAAAATATGCGAAATTACAATCAGGTTAGGTTAAGGCAAAGCACATATAAACATCAAGACATGGGGAGGGAGGGGAAGGACGACCGGCCATTGACCTTGGGTTGGGGCTGAGGAAACGCGTTGAGGCAGACGCAGAACGACGGGGGCGTGGTTAGGGAGGGGGTATGTGTGTGCAGTTATTTACAGTGAAAGTCAGTGTTTTGCAAAATATGACCCAGAGAGCTCAGTCCTTATCAGGTTTAGCTCCGTGGCTTGGCCTTGAAGGGAAGTGTTGACGGCGTAGGAGAGATAAGCGGTCCAGCTGCTTCAAACCTCCTCTCTCAGGAGGAAGAGAATTACAGAATAGTTCATAAATTTATAATTAAATAACAGTATAAAATAAGGTGCTTTTAGTATGAAAAGTGCTGTAGTGATTGTGCATCTCCATCCTGTCGTCAGCGACAGACAGACAGATATTGGATTTAGATACCTTACAGAAACTGCACTGCTATAAGACAACATTATAGTATTGTCTCAATAACACATTCTGTTTGTCATTCAAAAGACTGACTGGAAGGCAGAGCTCCATGGTGGAGCCGCCTTGCCTTGACGAGCTGAACCGAGCTGCTTTATGGCTAGTGCTGCGCAATAAAACTGTTTCTATATTTACGTCATCATTGGCTATGTCTTTTTTGACATAAAGTGTGAAAATGATTTACATTTAGGGGAAATGTGCGAAACACAATAAATGTAACTGTATGTGTGATGCATACTTGCCAACTCTCCCAATTCACGCGGGAGTCTCCCGAGATAGTAACCCTATCTCCCGTGATGCTCCCGGTCAGTAATTTCTCCCGCTAATCTCCCAATTTTACAGTGAAGACAACAAGTAAGACTGTGGGGCGCAGTATCTGGCAACAACAGCCTGCCTGCGCGTATGAAGCGAGCCGGTGACATGAATCAGTCACTCGCTGGAGGCTGTGATACGTAGTGATAAGTAGTGTTGTTACTGCCGGAAAAGAAGACTGAGAAGAAGAAAAAGCTACTCACTCGTGGGGTTTCTGTCTTCGCGCCCTGGGTTCAGGGTTCAGTGTTCAGACATGTAAATACAACAAGGCAAGAAATTACAATAGTTTGCACACTTGGCAAAGGAATCTTGTTTCTTGGGCCGATACTCCTATGTAAAAAATCTCCCTATTTTTCACAACCCAATGTTGGAAAGTATGGTGATGTCATAGCAATAGCTACTACACCACACTACATTGTTACGGTTTGAGTTGGCCATGCAGTACAAAACGTGAGTTTCTATACTTTGTCAGAATTTTTTTTAGATATTTTTTCATCCGCACAGCCCTACAGAAGGAATCCAACTATTAAACATTTCTATAAATGGCAAGGCCAGATTATGTCCATTTTCACTTGTTAAAAGCTCCTGATTTTTTACTGTTTTGTGTTGTAGATCTTAACAAGGACCATCCGCAGCCCCAGCCGGGCTTGTTTGGCAGGTTGGCAGGAGGACTGTACGGCGTCACCAAAGGTGCAGTCGGAGCCACAGTGGGTGGTGTGGCCTGGGTTGGAGGGAAGGGTTTGGACCTGACGAAGACCGCAGTGACCTCTGTTTCCGCTGTGCCAGCCATGGGAGTGGGGCTGGTGAAAGGCGGAGTGTGCGCTGTAGCAGGAGGAGTGACGGCCATAGGCTCCACAGTGGCGAGCAAAGTTCCCATTGGAGGAGGCAAAAAGAAGGACAAGTCTGACTGATGGGCAATAGACAAAACAGATGAATGGCTCATTTTGCAACAAAGACCAAGGCGGCTCACAATTTCAGTGAAAGTTTGGTGCAGGGTTAATAATGCAGGGTTTTTTGTGTCCTTGATGTAAGTCCATAAAGAGCAAGAAACAAAGACCCCTGTTGTCTGTAAAAAAAAAAATCTATTAAAACATTTGCTGTGTAAACACAACACAGAACCTTTATTCTTATTAACCTCAATTCTTTTTTTATTTGTTTTTTGCTTAAGTTCTTAGATTTAATGCATTTTTATTTACATTTTGCGAGACAATCCGAGATCTGTCCATTTCTGAGCATTGTTTTGGGTGAGCACAGAATGAAATAGATTTTCTGCTTTCTCACAGGTTTTTTTATTTTGTTCACGTCAACGTTGGTAATTTTGTGTCTGTCCATCACCCCCCTTTATACGCTTGTATAGTTGAAATACAAGAATATTTTTGATGAGGTGAACTATTTTTACAGTTTAATAAATACAATGATTTTGATGTCAGTTGCATGAACTTTACAAAAAGAAATTTGACATTTTGTGAGATCCCTCTGCGTTGTTGAGAATGGATGTTCTTTCGAATGAACATCTGAATCTCTGTTACAAATGCATACGTTAGGGCTTTCGGTATCCTTTTATTTCATGATAAATAAACTACATGAATAGATTTGGTTATATTACAGATTTTTAAATGTATTTTTAACATTCAAAACTGTTCTGTGCTTAACATAGTTTCGAAGCTTTCAAAACAGTGTTGTAAATAAACATATCTTTACTGGATTTACTGGTATTTTTCACTTTTTGGTGAATGACATACTGTAGAATAGAGATTACTTTGTAAACGCAAGCATTTATGGATATAATACTGTGCATCTAATTTATAAAGCATTTGTATCAGTTTCATGAACTTTCAGGTTAGTAATCTGGTAGGCCAGGGGTCCCTAACCTTTTTTGTACCACGGACCGGTTTAAAGTTGGCAATATTTTCACGGCCTGGCCTTCCATGTAAGGCAGATAAACACAGCAAAATATATTTAAAAAAAATACAACTCACCAATCAGTGTGATCCCTGATCTTGTTTCTTTGCGATGAGTAGGTCCCATCTTGGGCTAATGGGTGACAATGACACCCGCAGTGTGTTTCTTATGTCCAGTCCTCCGTAATTTTGTCTTTGTTGCGGTTACTGCAGAAAAACCTGCTTCACACAGATATGAACGGTAGCAGGGTTTTCAGTGCTCTTGTGGCGATGTCAGGATGTTCTGGCTTGATCTTCATCCAGAATGTTGGCAGAGTTGTTGTCCCAAACGTACGCTTAAGGTCACCGTCATTTGCTGTTTTGAGAAGTTGATCCTCTTGTTGCGTTGACACGCTTGATTCGCCGGGTGTATTTACAAACGGGTCGCGGATCCACTCATTAGCAGTTCGAGGGTCTTTCGATGTCGGGAAATAGCGCTCGAACTCTTCTAACAGTAAAGACAGGTGATGGCTCAGCAACTGGGAGAGAGCTGGCCCAGGTGACGTGTCCTCAAAAATCCCTGATAACGTTTGAAACATGTCAAATATTCCTCCGTCCACTCGCCGCCCCCACAATCTCAGTTTCGCTTTGAAAGCCGCTACTCTATCTGCCAACTTGAAAACCGTGGTCATTTTCCCTTGCAATGACAAGTTTAGTTCGTTGAGCAAACTGAATATATCGCAAAGGTAAGCGAGTTGGGCAACCCATGCCTTGTCACTGAAATGAGCGGCCAGTGGCGAGTGTTTCTCCGAAAGAAAGAAATTTCTGTATTGGCTCTCGTAACTCAAACACCCTGGTCAGCGATCTCCCTCTGGATAGCCATCTTATTTCGGTGTGTGAGAGAAGACGTTTGTGCTCGGCTTTCATCTCCTCACAGAGCTGCTCATTTCCCTGTGAATGACACAGTGCGTGGATTCACATTCAGGTGCAACCTCCTTAATCCTAGTAGTTAAACCAGACAGCCGTCCAGTCATAGCTGCAGCTCCATCTGTACACACGCCGACACAATAGGACCAATTCAGTTTTTCTGATATATAATCATTCAGAGACTTGAATAATTCTGCGGCTGTAGTGTTGGTTGGCAGCAATAGTGCGCATAACCAGGGTGCGATTTGTCAAAAAAACAGAAGGGGGGATAATTACTCAATCACTTTATTGAACTTGAAACCCAGTGTTGTTAGATGTGTTCTATTCTGCAAAAAGATTTCAGTGCTTTCATGTTTTAAGAATTCGCGATGCACACAAAAAAACTCGACTTTTTCTACAAACAGAGAGAGCACAGCTCTGTCCTGCATGCTTTGGCGGGACTCAGTAAGGCCCTGATCATGGACATAGGCCCGGACTCTGCATCTGACTCGCTGAACGGAGCTCATTGCGTCTTGTCTTAACAGCTCTGGATAGGATGGATCTGCCTTGTACATAGACGTCCGAGCTAGGGGGCGACCCCTCCAGAGCGTGTGTGTTGCTCAGGGAGTTGGGCCGTTTTGGAAAACTCTTGATCAAACTTTTGACCAGCGTAGTGTGACCAGGGCCACAGGACAGAGCTGGAAATGTTACGGAATGCACATGAACGCGCGCGGCTGGTACTTCTCAGAACCGGGCGTAAAGGTTCCTCATCCTGTTTGTCAAACGGTTGCTATTGTAAAACACACAAGATTTCACACATGGCTGGGGGCATTAACGCACCTGATGCGCGGGTTATGGCCGGCCCCGCGGTCCCCGCAGGGCCGGCTGCCCAGACCGCCATAAAATTCTCCTATGATCGCGGGTCGGGTTGGGGCAGTCGCTGCCACTCATTGCCGCCGTGCGCGCATTCATTGTTCAGCAACAAATCATTCGATCATCTTTACAGCGGGGTTTTGACATACATATGTGGCGGATTTACACAAAATATGCAGCGTTTTGCCGCTTGTGATCCAAAAAACACTTTTGTGCAGCTTAATGTCTATTTTCCACGGCATATGTGCGTCTGTGCGCGACTTCTCTGCCCCTCTCCTGCAGCGCTCTGAACAGGGAGAGAGAGAGAGCGCGAGGGGATAATTAGGCTACACGCAGGGTTGCCAGATTCTCAAAACCAATATATCGTACCAAGCTTCCAAAAGTATTGTATGTCAGCACAAACTATCGTACACTATAAATATGTCAATAGCGCTGTAGCACCTGCGCAAAATGTGGCTCATATCATCACCACCCCAAACTACAACACAGGCTCACGCACTGTCCCATTTATTACATTACGCACACACATGACATGACAACACAGGCACTCAAGAGATGAACTCCACCTCCTCGTCAGAGTCATTCACTTCTGCAGGCACTTCTGATGCAGACGTTCGTGTACAGGTTTGCTAAAGTTATTGAGCACAGCAACATAGCTTTTGTAGGTTTGAAATCCGGACATCCCCCTCCATTCTTCAGACACTGATGCCTGGATAAGCTCGTTAAGGGTTGCAGTAATCAGTCGATTGCTGGATTTGGTTTTATCAGATTGGAGAACACACACACTCACATGAGGCTCTTATAATGAGGAAAAATAATTAGCTAAGCCATAATAAAGAAGCGGGCAAATTACCAACTCACGAGAGGTGAGACGGGGTTACTGTACGTCTTGCTGACCAATCAACTGCCATGGCTGCAGCCAAGGCAGGAGGATAATGCGATAGTGGAACTGTAAAACTGATCCAGGGACAGTCTCTCCTTCTGGCAGCAGATATTACACCTACGTGAATACGGAGGCTAAGTCTGACTCCAAATCAGAGCGAAAGCAAAGCGCTGTTGAGAGGGAACGGTCCATTTAACCAGACTTTATCTGGCGCTCTGAAATTATCGTACATTTAGGGCTTTTTTGAATTATTGATCGTACATCGTACAGGGGTTAAAATTATCGTACAAATACGATAGTTATCGTACATCTGGCAACCCTGGCTACACGCCAGTCCCGTTCATTTCAAGCTCATTTTTGTATGTGTGCAAAATAGATTTAACTGATCATAAAGTCAATAAGGACATAACACAGTTCCCTGTGCATAAGATTGATTCATCAGAAATGACACATGCAGTAGCTTTATAGGCTACACTTAAAAAGTCCAAGAAACAGCGAAAGGTGAAAGTGTTTCTGACTCCCCAGACCCTCGGTCTCTGTGCGCATCAAAGCCGCTAAAGCAGAGCTCACCCGCGTCTCATATAAAATGAAATCAACTGACCAGAAGGTGCACGGACTTTGAACACACAGCCAATATTACAATTCTATATTCTTTTTATTCTATTCTTTCAAAAAAGTCCAAAGGTTTGTCTTTTAATCCAGGGTGCTTAGTCTCCATGTGTCGAAGCAGTTTTGAAGGTGTGGCATGACGAGTGGTTAGGGTGTTTAGAAACTAAACATAATATACTTGAATAACTAAAATACCAACAACGCCAGCTTGAATTAACAAGCACTAAAGGACACACAGGTTCGTAATTGAATAAGATAGACATAGACAGTTCCATTACAAAAAATATAAGGTTTCATTTATTTACTTTGTGTTAAGCTCAATAAGTTATTTGGATTTCATTTCCTTGTACCAAGTACCATAAAAACAGGTTTACGTTTCAGTTCCTTCTCACGTTGGTTGTGACCAGCATGGGCGCAATTGTTCATTTACTTTTATCAGAGTATCCCAATGGATTTATCACAGTGGAGGGAAACAACTCAGACGACATGGGTACAGAGGTAAAAGGCGAGAAGGCGAGACAGCCATGGTGTTGCGTGGAGACCTATTTAAAAAAAGGAAGTACAGTACGGTAGTTACAATAAAGAGAATACTGAATACCTGTGAGCTGCCCGCAGCTAACGCTCCGTGACTACCCGGAAGAGGGACGGTAGGCGGTGCGCGTGGGGGAGGTAGCAGTGAAAGCAGAGGACGGTAAAGCTAAAGCAGGGGCTATTTATATTTTAGGGCTGGTGCCATCTAGTGGCAAGTCCAGCCTGCTACAAAGGCTTCATTGCCTCGTTCGTCAGCTTGTCTCCGCATATTATGCAGAGCGGACTTGGCGTGTGAGAGTCACCTGCAGCGACAAACCCATATTGTAAATAGGACTCGTTGTATTGTCTCTTAAAATTAGCCTTCTTTTTCTTGGAAGTAGTGGGCTCCTCTTCTGGCTCATCGGTTGGCCTTTTTCCCTTTCCAAAAAAGCTCTCCAAAGACGTTTGTTTTTTACTCATTTTCGCTAGCTTGTTTTTTTTTTTGCTCTGGGTAAATGTAGCTGATAAGTTATATACGTCATCGCAGAGGAAAAGATCATAGATATATAATAACACTGGATATACTCAAGTCCAGTGGATTTGTATGGCGATTGTATGGTGAGTTTTATTATACATCTATGGACCCGTTTATTGGAATGTCAAGAGGGACAGGAAAACATTAAACCGGAGAAAATGCGGTCGAATGCAAATAATTTTCTGCGGCCCGGTACTGCTGACTTTTTGACACCTTTTTGCCATGTTTTTGTCACGTTTTTGCCGCTTTTTTATTGTGTTATTGCTGCTTTTCTGGCACGTTTTTGTCACTCTTTGGTGGCTTTTTTTCTACTTTTTCATATCTTTTTAATCATGTTTTTGTTGCTTGTGTTGTCTCTTTTGTGGCTCTTTCTTTGTTGTAACTTTATCCTCGTCTTCGTCGCTGTTTTGACCCTTTGTTCAAGAAGCTTTTAGATTTGAGTAAAGCCAAATTGAAGAAAATGTGCTTGGTTAAGGCAGGGTTAAGAGGTTAAATAATACAGAATAAAAGTTGTTGATGCGTATTTGCATATTTTACGTCCATCAGTGGCCTCTATAACACTCCAGGATCAATTGTTTTGTAGAAGATGCTGCAGGTGAATAGGGATACTTTTGAAATGTAGAGATATCAATTTGAAACTTTTGCTACAGATTACTGGCCTAAATAAAAGGAAAAATGGATTGGAAGTCATTTTCTGTTTTCATAGAATTTCCCATATTTTCTGTGACGAAATCTGAATAATGACCAGAGCCAGGTTTAAATGTATGTTTTTATTTTGTCACATACAGTATTAGTTACAAAGACATTTTCAGAGGGATTTTGGATCTTGTTTAGTTTTAAAATAAGCCGTTTATTATTTATATATGTGTAAGAAATTGTTTTTTGATATTTAAAACTCAATCAGGCTAGGAATTAGATATGAGAAAAAAATATATATCTTAAAAAATATTGTTAAGTCAAATACCGGAAAGTGTGAAGTCTGCAGGAGTTACTGACGTGGAGATTTTGTTGCACTGAGAAAAAAAATGAATTTTGAGAAAATGACCATAAAATGACAATTTCTCAAATAAATCTATGGTGAAACATTGGATCAGTGCAATAATTAAACATATTATTTTGAAGAGGTGTCCACACTTTTTTCATGGGGGCCCGCGTATTGAAGCGTACACGGGGTGAAGGGCCATCGGTGGTTAGTGCCGCAAAACCTTTAACTAGCAGAGGTTTAAATTGTGCCCCACACCTTTATTTATGCTTAATACGGTTTTAGAATCCCGTGTGTTTCAGGATCGATTTTAAAGTTCTTTTAATGGTTAATGGTTTTTGAATGTCTCAATGGTCTTGGTCCTTCTTATCTTTCAGAACTGCTTTTACCATATGAACCTTCACGGCCCCTTCGCTCCTCCGGCAGGGGTCTCCTAGTTATTCCTAAAGTCAACTAGAAGACTCACGGCAAGGTGTCTTTCCAATATTAAGGCCCTCGCCTCTGGAACGGCCTGCCGGAGGAGCTCAGGACCGCAGACAACATTCAGATTTTTAAGAGCAGGCTCGAGACCCACTTTTTTAGCTTTTAACTGATATCTATTCATTTGTCCTAATTATTTATATATTTATTTATGTTGATAATTTATGATATTAGTGTGATATTAGTAATGACATTTATTTTAGCTTCCTTAATTGCCTTCTACTACTACTTCTGGATTTTAAACTCTTATGAGTATTTTTAGGCTCTCCCAGTGTTTCCTCTGAAGGGCCCGCTGCCACTGGAGCAGTGATAGGCTGTGGCTGTGTGGGATGAAATGGTGCTGGCAATAGACTACGTGCACGTTAGCATATGCTACTTCCGGGGGAAGAACTCCTGTTAAGTGCTTCGTTTCCTGTGTGATAAGAGTCTCGTGTTCACGGTCGGGTTTTCCAAACAAGTCAACCAAATGGATGAAATAAGCAGGGATTTATCTCCTGTGGCTTTTTGTCACTTAGTAAAAACACGGTTTGTTGACATGCTGTGTGTGTACTTGACTGTTTGTGCTCGCTAATCTGAGTGTAGTGGAGAAAACATCTGGCTATGACTAATGTTCACCTGTAGCTTTCAATGCTAAACCATACACTCTTAAAACAGATGTGTTAAATTTTAACACAATTTCTGTGTTAAGGCTCATTTAACACATGTTGTGTTAATATTGTTTCAGCTTGTTCTGTCCTTCAATGACTATACAAACTGGACGGTTGAGCATTACCCGACTCACAGGGAACTTTTATTCAACAGTTGCCTTAAACATACGGCCGACACATTCCTGCAGGTGTGCGTCACACTCAAATCTGTTCGGGTAGGAACACAACATAACTAAGCAATTCCTATTGCTACATCCCTTTTCTTTAAAAATAAAGTATTCTTTACAAATAGTAATTCAAAACATTTCAGTTTTAGGTTGCTACTATACTAAAATCAAAATAGTATGCATTACCAAGTGCTACTTATTTAAGGCATATTTAGTGCAAAACAAATATTACATTAAGTTTCCTTCATAGTGCATAACTTTTTTTTCTTTTTTTTTCAGTAGTATATGAGCAAAATATTGCATCCATAGTTCCTGAACAATGTAAATATTAACGTTAGCTTATTTTACAGAACATAACCATAAGAGCCGTTCTTAATTTTACTTCACATTTCTCTTTTTTTTCTTCTTTTTTTTCTTCAGTCTGAAGTGTGTACTTAGCCACACAAAGTCATTCAAGTGTTTAGGACGCTGTACCAAACGTCCCGACCTTGTAGTGGTTTGTGGGCTCTCAGTGTTTTGGGACACTGGGTCGGGCCTAGTCTCAGTTTGGGATTGTTCTGACATGTCCGGTTGCGTTTCCACAGCTTTTCTCAGATGGCGACGATTCCTTCTGAGAACACTGCCTGTGTCCAGCTCCACTGCATAGGATCTGTCACCAAGTGAAGTGCTCACAGTAGCCTTTTTCCATAAGGTGTTTGTTGCTGCACTCGCACAACATCACCTTGTTTCAAAGAGTCCATGTCCTTGGCAGTTTGGTTGTAGTATTTCGATTGTCTCTGTCGGTTCTTTACGAGTCCTGACCTATTGTTAGTCACTTTTGGCTCGAGCAGGCTGTCTCTGATCGGTAGAAGGGTCCTTGTTCTCCTGCTTAAGAGTCTTTGTGCAGGGCTTGTGTCCAAACCTTGGGTTGGGGTGTTGCGATGATCCAGAATGGCTAGATACGGGTCCTGTCCAGCCAGCTTTGCTTTCTTCATCAGTCGTTTGGCTGTTTTAACGGCTGATTCCGCTTTGCCATTACTTTGCGGATAGCCAGGAGAGGACGTTTTGTGCGTGAATTCCCATTTGCGACCGAAATTCGTAAACTCTGCAGAACTGAATTGGGGTCCATTGTCTGAAAAAACAACATCTGGAATGCCCTGTCGTGCAAAGTGACCTTTCAGTTTTCGAATGACTGTGCTTGATTTTGTATCAGGCAAGTAGTCCACCTCCCAGAAATTGGAGTAGTAATCCACAGTCACTAGATACTCTTGTTGTCAAAAGTAAACAAGTCTGTTCCAACTTTAGCCCATTGTCTGGTAGTGATTTCGTGTGGTTGTAGTGTCTCTTTTTGTTGTTTTGTGTCCAAAGATCGACATGTGTCACATTTAGCAACACGTTTTTGATATGGTCGTTCATACCGTGCCAATACACGCAGTCTCTTGCCCTCCTGAGGCATCCCTCTGTCCCCAGGTGAGAAGAGTGAATCCGCTGAGTGATGTCCTTTGGAGTGAGTCTGGAATCACGACTCTCTCACCCCTGAAAACCAGTCCATTTTGGGTGCTCATTTCATCCTGTAAAGAGTAAAAGTTTGTTATTTCAACAGGTACATCTTTTTTATCTTTTGGCCACCCTTGTTGGATAGTTTTCATTAGAGTCAGAAGTTTGGGTCTGACCCTGTTGCTGTGCGTATACTGCCCATTCTTTCAGCTGAGATCGGCACATAATCAACCATGTTGACACATTCAACCTCCAACTCGGTCTGACTTTTGTTGGCGTCTTGCAGGTAGGCTCTACTCAACGTGTCCGCGAGTAGCATGTCACGTCCAGGAATATATGTGATGTTCAGATCATACTTTTGTAGTCTCAGTAACATGTGCTGCAGTCTTTTAGGAGCGTTTATCAGTGGTTTTTTAATGATGGTCTCTAAAGGCTTGTGGTCTGACTGCACTCTGACTAGAGGGCCATAGGTGTAATGGTGAAACTTTACCATGCCGAAGACGATAGCCAGACACTCTTTTTCAATTTGTGCATAGCCTCTTTCGGTCGTAGTTAACGCACGACTTGCATATGCCACTGGTTTACCTCCTTGTGTTAGAGCTGCTCCCAGTCCTGTTTCACTTGCATCGCACTGTAATGTCAGTTCTTGTTCCGGACTGTAGTATTTCAATACAGGAACTTGTGTTATCTTATCTTTAATTTTCACGCACTTTCTCTGGGTCAATATTGAGTCCTTCTGCCGTGAGCAAATGACCAATGTACGAGACTTCCTGTTTCCTGAGCCTGAGTTTGTCCACGTTCAGCTTAATGTTTCTTTCTCTGCATCTTTCAAGAAAAAGTCTCAAATTCTTGTCATGGTCCTTGACTGCATCCTGTTTCGTGTCACCTTCACCTGTGATCAGGATGTCATCCGCGATGATATAGTTGCCTGGCAAGTTCTCTAGTGCCTGTGTTAGTTTTCGTTGAAAAACTTCCGGCGCTGGACTAATGCCCATTGGCATTCTCAGCCACCGGAATCGACCAAAGGGAGTTGCGAATGTCGTCAGGTAGGTCGACTCTTCATCCAGCTTCACGTGCCAGAAGCCATGCTTCACATCACACACAGTGAAAACTTTTGCTTTTGCTAGGTCTGGTAAAAATGTCATCTATTGTCGGAAGTGGAAAGTGGCTTCTCTTTAGAGCTTTGTTAAGTGGTCTTGGGTCAATACAAATTCTGGGTCTGCCATTAGGCTTCTGCACTGACACCATGCCACTGATCCATTCAGTGCTGCTTTCCACGGGTGCAATTATCTGTCTGTCCACAAGACTTGCGATTTCCTCTTTAAGTGGTTTCATCATTGCTACAGGGACTCGGCGTTTTGGCAGTTTGACTGGCTGCACTGTTGTGTCAATTTCCAATTTATATTCACCTTGCAAACAGCCGTCGCCTGTAAACACGTCCTGAAACTCAGTCTTTATTTCGTCCAGCTGCCAAGTGTCTCCTGTCACTGGCTCTTTTGTCACAATACTGTCCAGTGCATAAATGTTGTTGTATTGGACTTGAATGAGTTTCATTGCTTCACTTGCACTGCGGCCAAGAAGTGCCGTTTTACAGTCTTGTCCTACAACTTGAAACTCAACTTTGTACCTTTTCTGATTTCTTGGATTTGTCATCTTAACTTTGCATTTGCCTAACGGGCACAACTTTGACTTATTGTACATTACCAATACCTTGTCAGTGTGCTCCAACTTCACGTCTGGATTCAGCAGGTTTATTGGAATGACGTTGCAAGTTGCACCACAGTCAATCTGGAATTTTACAATATTGTCATTAATCTTCATCCCTGCAAACAGTTGCTCAGTTTTGCCGTTGTGTTTTTCCGCGATCTGGTTCACTTCAGCTGCCTTTGATGTTACTGCCGTAACTGTCATTATTTCTTCACATGAATCTGAATCAGTCTCTGCTACTGTGTGAACTGTTTTCTTGTATTCTTTCATATCGGTTTTGCTTCTGCATGTCACTGCAAAATGATTGTCTTTGCCGCACTTCTTGCATTTTTAGAAAAGTTTTACCCGCGCCTTTTCTTCTGCGTCCGGCATCGCTAACTCGATATACAGCGTAAATTCCTCCTTCCAGGTCTTCCATGACTTGGCAAGATTCGCAGAGTCCATACACCACTATTGAGGGGGTTTTAATCCATCCATCCTTGTACCTCTAATGCTTTTATTTTCTGTTTGCTCAGTGGTCATGCCGCGCAGCGCGCTGTTATGCTAACGGCGCGTAGCTACCTTCAGCTTCTTTAAAAAAAAATCCGTTTTGCGGTGCCTGCGCTGTCCATACCGCTCAAAAACTAACCGCTGCCACCATGTTTCAGCTTCTTCTGTCCTTCAATGACTATACAAACTGGACGGTTGAGCATTACCCTACTCACAGGGAACTTTTATTCAACAGTTGCCTTAAACATACGGCCGACACATTTCTGCAGGTGTGCGTCACACTCAAATCTGTCCGGGTAGGAACACAACATAACTAAGCAATTCCTATTGCTACAAATATTAACACATGTTGTGTTAATATTGTGTTGGTGTTGAAATTTCTGTGTAAAAATTAAATTACACAAAATAACACATCTCGTGTTAAACTGTTGTCCAATCACGCACTGCTTGAATCTTCAGCTCGAGCTGACATTTTCCCTGACCTGGAGCAGAAAGGAGCGCCAAGTCAACACTTACAAGGTAAGCGAGCATTACTTGTTCATATTTCACATTTTCCGTAAACTGTTTTCTTTATGTCGTCAGTTTGCCATTCGCGGTAGAAGTTGTTGCTTTGCAAGTCAACCGTAACGTATGCTAGCTAGCTTCCTCCGGATACAGTGACTGGCTGCTATAAACCAAACGCAGAGTCTGTGACATAAAACTTAGGCCGCATTGAACGTTATTATCTTCGCCTCCGCGGGGCTGAAGCGAGACAGCAGACATGTGTGCAAGTGCGGGGCAGCAGCCTCCTCTGTCACCGCCTCACACGCCTCCGCCCCGGGTTGACTGCGCTCTGCTTCTGCCCCCGCTCCTGGCCGAAGCGCGGACAACAGTCTGAGCAGATTAAGATAGGAGCTCTTGGCACTTATTATGAAGGCACATCGGAGATTATAGAATTTACATTAATATTAAATCAACACTGCCACAAAACTTTGGTAAAATCATTATCTAAAGATTGAATGTGAAACGTGTGCCATAAATATGCTAAAGTAGGGAAAGCAGTTATGAAAATTAAACTTAAAAAGTTACATAGGCTGACATTTTTCCCTCACTAAAAACAATTTCTTCTCTTACAGATTGTAAAATGGAGGCCTGAGTGTGACGTCAACAGGTATATGCTCTGTAGATTATTTAAATGAGATGGTCATAAAATAAACCCATGTATATTGTCTGAACATGTCCTGTATTACCTAATCTGTCCAATGTGTATTGCAGTTGCATTTAGTCAGTACTATGTACCTGTATTTCAGATTCATAAACAGTACCAGTCGTCAGAATAACAAGCCTCCAGTGGGACCTTCTCTGTTGATGACCCTAATACAAGAGGGGGAGTTGTCATCAGGAGATCATGGTGAACTATTTTTTTGTGATACAGTCAAATAAGAATTCAGACCATGCTTGATATGTGAGCTTTTCTTATTCTTTGCTCTTTCCCAGCCATCCTTCAAAAATCCAAACAGATGATACTGTAACTTCCACTTCAAGATGGATTTGGTGAGTATGAACTCTCCGAAACTTCTAACATTCTGTAAACCTATCTCACAATTGAATTTTGTCTTATGTGTTTTCCTAGAGTCGTGTTCCTCCTGAGCTCTTCAGCATTGACCTACTACCTCTGCATCAGGGCGTGCTGATGGATCACTCGCTGTGCAGAAGTTGCTCCAAATGGTGAGAGTGAGTTTTACTATTCATTTCTGAATATTTGTGGAGTCTTTGTAAAACATTTAAACATAATTTGCTTCTGTATCAGTTGTACCATATAAAGAAATATTTATAATGTGTTAACTTCATAAGTATTCAAATGTTAATGTATTGTGTCGTTGCTCAGACTGGAAAAAGCATTAAAAGCCCTTTTGGAAAAATACCGAGAGGCAACCAACCAGCAGGCCAGCCCAGGACAACCCATCTGCCCAGGACCTCTCCCATCTGCCCAGGACCTCTCCCAACAGCCCAGGACCTCTCCCAACAGCAGAGGACCTCTCCCAACAGCCCAGGACCTCTCCCAACAGCCCAGGACCTCTCCAACAGAGACTCCAACAGCAGAGGACATCTCAACAGAACAGGACTTACCAGCACCACTGCACTGAGCAGCACCAAAGCACAGAACAACAGTCATCATCCAAACGAGTGATGAGTACCAAAGACTGTTCTAAATTTGCTGTGTTTGTAATCTGAACCATTTAAGTTTAGTGTTAAATTATGATTGTGTAGTATGTAAGTCGGGACTTGGCCAACTAGCCTAATCTTTAGATTTTCATTTTCGATTGACAAGAGTTAATGGATCAGTGTCTAACACATAACTTAGATGAAAAATCACATCACAATTGGACAACAACAACAACAACTTAAAACAAACTACATTGTGGCTTGTGAACATCCATATTTTTTTTTTTGGTAACATTTGGCACAATGCTATTGACTTTAGTATGGTGTACTGTAAACATAAGGACTAGGGCGGCACGGTAGCACAGTGGTTAGCGCTCGTGCTTCACAGCTAGAAGGTCCCGGGTTCGATTCCCACCTGGACGGGGCCTTTCTGTGTGGAGTTTGCATGTTCTCCCCGTGTCTGCGTAGGTTTCCTCCGGGTACTCCGGTTTCCCCTACCACTAAAAACATGTACAATAGGCCAGGATGAATGAGAGTGTGTTTGAGAGTGAGCATGGGGGACGACGGATGCAAATTAGCCCAAGGCTACAATCCGGTGTGGCTTGTTTACATGCATGAGACCCATGTATGTTCATTAACATGCACTGTCCCGACCAAATAAACCAATAAATAAAAATAAATGGTAAACCTGAAAAATGCAATTTTAAAAACTCAATGTTTTTTCAAACATCCTCCATGTTTTCAAACCAAACCAACTGTAGAGATTCTTTTATGTGTTCACATTTGTGATTTGCTAATACATAATAAATAAGAATTACTTTTAATTATATTGTTTGTGATTATTGTAGTGTAATTCCTGCATGTATAATATTCATTTTAGGGGTAAAATACAATGAAATACAAATAACACACTTTTTAACACAAAATGTGTTAACAAATGCACATCTCTGTGTCTAGTTAAGGACAACACAACATGTTGTGACACTGATTGTGTTAAAAACAACACATGTTATGCAGTCCTTAACTAGACACAGGGATGTGCATTTTTTAACACATTTTGTGTTGTTTTCAACACATCTGTTTTAAGAGTGTACAGAGATGTGCTTCTGAATGTAAACAATCTCATTTTTGCTGTAGTTCTGGTTTGGTGTTGAGTGATGTACAATGAAGTGAATTTAATAAAGTGATATCGATGGCCAGAATGCAAAACTTCCTATGTGCACAATGCTGCAAGAAACGTAGGGGGGAAAAAACACTTATCTGCACTTTGGGAGGCAAAAATACCTTGTATTATTGACACATATTGCAGAAATAGGGTCTAATAGCAGTAGAATATGCTTGAATATCTTTTAAAAAGACCATACTATAATAGAAATAAACGTTTTCTTTGTTTCCTGAAATAATAGATTTTTTTCAGATAGGAAGTTTTGCATTCTGGCCATCAATATGGAATAAAGTGAAAGTTGCCATGTCTGTGCAATATACTGCATTAATTTACTGTAAACACAATTTCTGTATTTTATGGAGGTTGAAGGCAGTTATAATTACTAATTGCCTCACTAGTAAATAATGATAAAGAATCAAATAAGTAACAATGAGACACAAGGCTTACACAGCAGGTATAATAACAAAAACACTTAAAGCCGTTTTATCGAGTGGACTATTGATGGATTTTTCTCCTAAATGTTTGACATATCCAACACACACAAAGCGCATTTACCTTCAAACGAGCCTTGATATGGACTTTATCCACAGCTGGTACCAAAGTAGTGTCACACTGCGAGGCGTTAAACAGGACGTGCAAATTTTTGGGTGATTAACTATTAACAAGGCTAAACGATCAATCGATCTACACTCTTCAAACGTCAACATTGATTTTCTTTTTAATGAAAACGTCTGCTTATACCCTATATAGTTCACACTGATTAGTTTTGAGTTAGTTTTAATGTCTGCAATGTTTGTGTTCAAACCATGTTTTGTTTTTTTGTGGAAAAATGTGATTGATTTGTACAAGGAAATTATAAAACTGTATACCAGTATTTTAACCATACCTGCAGCTGCTTGTATTTTCTACACATTTGATTAGTTGCATTGCCTAAATAATTAGATCATAGTATGTCAAATTTAGTTAGTAATTTGAATTCTAGGTGTGTTTTTGCTTTCAGAATTAGTATATGGAAACAGCTTTAGCATCTTTACAAAATGTATTTCAGTCAATAAGAACAGAGCTATAGAATGCTGTTTAAGTAAAGCGGTTTTATTTGCAGAGTAACAGCAAATCACTTTTGAAACAGTATGTAGTATTTTAAAACATCAAGTGAATTGTTATTGACCTTTATTTAACCAGGAAGGAGTGTGAAGCCGTCCCTTCTTATTTTTTATCAGCCATTGAGTGCAGCTCAGGATCCTTGGGAAAGCAGTGGACATTTTGCATCTTGTTGAATCTCCCCCCGGCAGTACACAGCAGGACACAGCAATGGGGATTGTTCCCACCTTTTGCTCTTTGAATAGGGAAAGGACTATTTGCACAGTGCACATCAACAATAGGTGACTACTCGAGTTCAGGTTGAGAAAGAATTCCTGGTTCATCAGGTAGAATAGTTTGACAGATGTCGTCGTTTAATTAAAAAAAACAAACAGACAAGCCGTACGGGATACTCTGTGAATCTCTGCGTCCTGAAAGGCTGAAATATAAGCTTCAAAATTGTCCATCTAAACTAACAATGTTTTCCTTGTCCCTCAACGAAATATCCAAGAACTAAAAGAGGCAAACTTTCATTAGATTTACCTTATACAGTATTCAAGCCTTTCAGCATGCAGAGATTCACGGAGTTTCCTGTACGGCAGTGCTTAAGTGGGCCGGTACGCGCCGGTACTCAGTACCACCACTTCCAAAAATAGCTCTTGAGCGTACCGCCACCTCTCCGTGCGCCAAGAACGTGCTTTTAGCGTGCCGGTACGCTCATTTGCACAATTGTTTTAATCCTTTGGCTGCTCCGCCGCTTTTCAGAGCGCCCTTCACAATGCACGCCTCCTATTCGTCCCAGAGCAGAGTTGTATGAGAGAAAAGCGCCATGCGCCGCTGTAGCCGCTGTAAACAACTTAAAGTGATGCTCGTCCACAGAAACAAGCGGATCCCGGAGAGGGTGTGTGAAACACAACCATCGCTGCTCGGTTAAAATACAATGAACACTTGACTATGCTCTCCTGGCTTCAGAGTAGTAAAAGAACATGGTCAATCAGAGGACGCGTTGGCTGAAACCCCACCTGTGCCGCGGTCATTGAGGTTCTCACAAGTGGCGACGAGCAGTGCTTAATTTGTAAATTAGTAGTTTCAGGAACACTTTTAGTCTGATGTGATGAATTCGGGGAACAGGCCAAAACATTTGCCGGAACACTCTCATTAAATTACACCATTATATCAGATCAAATCTTTGCCAGATCCTCCTAAATATTTCCCGGATCCTTTACCCTGAAAAACTGAAAATTGGGGAATGCGTTCCCCCAAACGGGGGATCAAATTAAGCACTGCCGACGAGCAAGAGAGTGATGACATCAATTTTCTCAACATAGTGTGACAAGACGAGTGGTATTGGTATAGTAAATAAAATAAATAAAAGCCAGACAACGCCATCCAGTATGACTGGAAAATAAATGTGCTTTAAGGTTCGACCCATAAGGACAGAGGCAGCATGTTCCTCTACATATATCATTTTAGTTTATTTCTATGTTTTACTTTTATCTTTCTGTTCAGAATTCATACTTTTAGACATTTGAAGTAAGCCAACTCACAAAATTTCACAATTTTGTTACATTTGTTAGCTCACAGTAGCTTTCGGTTAGCTCACAGTTTGTACACAAAACTCAGTTCACATACGCCTTTCCTTTGAACATAGTTTGAGTTTGTACAAAACAAAAATAACAAGACAGCAGCATCAGGCCCACCTGAATGTAAATAAAGGTTAGTTTTAAGCAGGGGACTGAAAGAATGCTAACCATGGGGCAAGTTCTATCCTACCATCACACGCCCACATCTAGCCCTTCTTGGCCGGCTCGGTGCTTCTATAGATGCCTTTCAATGTTTACACACATGAGACACGTGCCTGATGTGCGCGCGCATGTTTGGTGCAGAAACCATGTGAGTCCAATGTCATATAGCAGTTATTCATATTCGCTAGCTGTTGTTTATTAATGTGACACTCGCAAAATGGCAATGAATGAACCG
The DNA here is from genome assembly GCA_007210695.1 of Neogobius melanostomus. Taxonomy (NCBI): domain Eukaryota; kingdom Metazoa; phylum Chordata; class Actinopteri; order Gobiiformes; family Gobiidae; genus Neogobius; species Neogobius melanostomus. The sequence goes on from VHKM01001075.1 coordinate 76,924, forward strand.
CCGTTAAGGCTCGAAAATAGTTCGAAGTACGTACAAAGCTTGTCACCAAAGGACGCAGCCGCATATTTAAGGAAACTCACTCTAAGTACAGGTGAACGATTGCGGGACCCATGCAGCATCTCCGAAAACGAGTGGACATCCGATGTGCGCTCCTGGCCTGATGTTCAATGGCCAGACATTTATACATATCTGATAGAAAAACCCAGTGTTTACACGAAAGAAAATCTAAAAGCATACAAGTCTCTTGATGCTTACAACTACTTGTTATGTGGACATGTTCAAGCTGTCAAATACCATCCAATATCAGCAACGTCCGAGTTTTGTGTCGTTAAAGCTAACGTGTTACCAAGTCAGCGACAGGGTCACAAAACCAAGTTGTATGAAGCCTGGGTGTACTGTATATCCACAAGCAGAAATCCTACATTTTGATAGCGAATTGTTCATGCATGGCAGGGTAAGCTCTTTTCTGTGTGTGGTGGCCTAAGTGAGTGTGTGGCCCATCTTTATTTATAGAGTATTTGTAAGTATGCTATTTCACTCCCTCAAAGGCACAGGCTTATGAAAAAAATTAAGATCCATCCATCCATCCATCCATCCATTTTCTTCCGCTTTATCCGGGGCCGGGTCGCGGAGGCAGCAGTCTCAGCAGAGATGCCCAGACTTCCCGATCCACGCACACCTCCTCCAGCTGTTCTGGGGGGACCCCGAGGCGACACCAGGCCAGCTCGGAGACATAGTCCCACCAGCGTGTCCTGGGCCTTCCACGAGGCCTCCTCCCAATAGGACATGCCTGGAACACCTCCCGAGGGAGGCGACCAGGAAAAAAAAAAAAAAAAAAAAAAAAAAAAAATTAAAACTAAACTAAACTAAAAAAAAATTAAGAATTTGAATAAAAATAAGGCCCATCAAGCCCACATGGAGAAAACCTTTAATTAATAAAGGAAAACTTGTTAAGTGAATGTGACTAATTTAAGGATAGATCTATAACACATATATAGATATAAAATGATTATATAGCCTATATAAATAGATCCACTTGTAGAAATAAGATTAGGCCTAATCATATGCTACTTTGTTGTTATGCTTTTGTACATATGATTTGTTATTTTAAAATAGGGGTATGTAGTATATTGTAAAGGTGTGAACATTATAATCTTTACGTTGTGTAAATATTTCTTTTATCAGACTTGGTTCATGTTGTAGTCACGCAGCAGCTGTGATGTTAAAAGTAGAGCTGGCAGTTCGCATGGGACTTACGGATAAAGCAGCATGTACATCGACATCCTGCAGCTGGAACGACATGTCAAGAAAGAAGGTAGAACCAGCCCCCTTGTCCAAAATCAATTTCAGCAGACCTAAGCAGAACGCAGAATCCCTTACGTCAGTTGCCCCCAAAGTCTCCAAAAGAGATTTGACAGGTAAGGTGGACTTCATGCTTATAGGCATGAAGCTTACTATAGTGTTTAAAAAAATTTTTTATTGTGTCCTTTTAAATAGTGTCTCCTCAAATATATAGATTTAGGCTATTTGCTTACGTCTTTAAATATTTCTTTTATCAGACTTGGTTCATGTTGTAAAAACACTAAAAACATGTACAATAGGTCAGGATGAATGAGAGTGTGTTTGAGAGTGCGCATGGGGGACAACGGATGGAAATTAGCCCAAGGCTACAATCCGGTGTGGCTTGTTCATTAACTTGCACTGTCCCTACCAAATAAACCAATAAATAAATAAAAATAAATACATAGTACCCAATGACTAATTTCTATTCACCTGAAATTGATAACAGAATTCTATATTGCAGAGATTAATGATCAAGACCTAATGCAGCTGAAGTCCGTATTTCCCACTGCAGCAATATTGACGAGTGTGGTTGGTGGTGGCAGCAGCGAGACGGACACTGCATCAGAGGCTGAGGAAGAGATGCTGTCCTTACTGGAGCCACTCACATCTTTGTATGACCTGACAGCAAAGACACTACCACCTGAGGATGTGCAACAACGGTGCATTGGGCTCATGCATTCCTTGCAGATTTCCACCACTGCAGAAGCATTGGCACAACTGGAACTGGTCACCAGGGAACAAGCAAAGTGTCAAGACTAGCATGTTCACCGCATGGGGAGAGTAACAGGTAGTGTACTTCATAGAGTAGCCTCATTGCAGGACAACACCCCCAGGCTGAAAATTGTAGAGAAGATCATGCAGTACAACAGAAAAGACCTTGATCTTCCTGCTCTTAACTGGGGACGTGACATGGAAGAGACCGCCAGAAAGGCTTACAACACTGCCATGGAACAGATGCATACAGGATTCACATTGACACACGCAGGTCTTCATATAAAGAAAGAAAGTCCTTTTCTTGGAGCTTCTCCTGATGGACTAGTAAGCTGTACCTGCTGTGGATCTGGTGTATTGGAAGTAAAATGCCCATACAAATATCGTGAGGGGCTACTCGGATGCCACGATGATCCATCATTTTGCATGGATGCTGCACTGGAGTTGAAACACACACATCCTTATTATTATCAGGTGCAACTTCAAATGTATGTATGTGGTGTACAATTCTGTGACTTCTTTCTATGGACAAAAGCACAAACAGTTTACAGGCGTATAACATTTGATAAGAATGTTTTAGAGATGCCTCTAAAAAAGCAGAACAGTTGTTTATAGACCACATTCTTCCAGAACTTTTAACAAGACAGCATGACCCCACAATTGTACGAGATGAAGTATGTTGCAAATGTCAAAAGCCGTATTTTGGGAAAATCATGCAATGCACAGTGTGCCTTTCATCATTTCACTATGAGTGTGTACGTATACATCGTGCCAGCAAAAACTGGAAATGCCCGGATTGTAAAACTAAATAACACTACCCGTTTAATATTGTACACATTATTGTGCATTTTACATAACAGTGATCTTTGTCACAAGCTTTTACCATAGAGCAATGTAACAAACTGCTAAAATTTGAATGCATATTCATTTAATTTTGTTTAAATACAGTTGTAAAAGAAGCAAGTTCATTAATGATTTCAGTGAAAATAACATGCAAAACTGGTCCACAGTTAATGTACATTCTGTATGTTTTCAATAATACATGAAGTTTGAATCATTTAACTGTCACTTGTTTCTTACTTTTTTCTTAACGACACTAGGACAAAGGTTAGTCAGGCCACCACATACAATCACAATATCATCCAGAAGGTCAGCTTGAGCAATTGGAATGACGGACTGCAATATTTTAAATTTTTTCCATCGCCCTATGACCCTTTCAACATGGATGCGAACACGGGAAAGTTGCCTTGATGAGTCTACTTCTTGTGCAGACATTTGCTTTTTACCCTTGGTAAAGTATGGGATTTTCAAGGTTGCTCCATGGGCAGCCAGTTCATCCCTAACCAAGAAACCCCTGTCAGCCAAAATTTCATCTCCTTGTTCCACCAACTCCAGAAATCCCGACTGTACAGTTATTTGCTTATCCGAAACTCTGCCTTCCCACCCTGGCGACAAGAATGATATAGCACCCGCAGGGGTAATACCTAATAGATATTTTATTGTATGGTTATGCTTGTAGCTGGACCAAGTTTGTGCTCTAGCTGTCAAGTTTGTGGGGCGATCAATAAATATTTCCGTGCAGTCTATTACACATCAACACTTGCGAAATTTTCTCTTGAACACAACTGGCATATTCTCCTGTATCGCCTCTCTGCTTGGCCATTTTATGAGTGGTTTTAATAGAGCAGATAATATGGGAAGGCAGGTTCGTAATATTCTAGAAACAGTGCAGACAGGAATTTGAAATCTACATGCAATATCTATATTGCTTATGCCCAACCTTAACTTGATTAGCACTAACAGCAAGTGATCTTCAACTGACAGCCTTTGCAAGACCAAAATAATATTTCTTTTAAAAATGTTAACAAGCCAATGAAACACTGTAGGGCTACTCAAACCTGTGAAAAAAGTCAGTCTTTCAGTATCAACTTTTATGCTGTTATAGCCAAATGTTAAAATTCCTAGCTTTCTCTTGAGCTCTTCATTTTCTTTCCTGAGCGCAAAAAAATCTTGCTGCAGATTTGTATGGTCTGTATTGAGACGGTGGTACAGCAGCTTCATCTCCTCATACTGCGCTTTAGGGATGAGGTCCGGAGCTCCTTCTGAAACAAAAGAAAATTACATCGCTTATATGAGCATATAATCCTGCATTAACAGAAGTAGATGCACTAACACTGGCAATATTTGTCTTTATTTTCCACCACAAACATCAAGGTCTGCCCATATATATGCTGCTAAAAACATTGAAAAGTGTGCATACCCATCCTACTTGGTTGCTCAACAGAGGGTTCTTCTGAGTTGTTGATATTAGGAATGGTATCAGGGACATCAATGTGTAGCGCTCTTTTAGCACTCTCCGGGTTGTGCTGACTTTGGTTAGCATCCCTCTTACGCTTCCTGTCATACCTGCATAATAGAACAAAGAAAGTCAAATTCTCAACTTTTGAATGCTTGAAGAGTTTAATTTCTAAATGCAATGCTTTTGTAGGTATACTTTATACACACAATACCAATGTTTTATATAAAATCATCTCTAGTCAGAAGCCTGACTACTTTTAAAAGATTGCAATGTAATAGAGCCTACCTCTCCATTTTGTTCTTAGACTTGAAACTGCTGGGGTCTCATTTATAAAGCCCACGTACGGACAAAATGAGGCCAAAACCTTCCGTACGAACTGTTCTGCGCCAAAGGTGGTATTTATAGAAATCAAACTGAACGTGAAACATTACGCACCGCCACACTAGGTTTGTACCTGGCGTACGCAGTCCGCACTTTTCAGAAACGCTGCAAACACACGAGGAGAGGCGAGGGAAAGCAGCAAGGGGAGGTCGGATTGAGGAAATGAAGTCTGGTGCACATTTTAAACTGCTCATTTCTTTATTTTCTACAGGAATGATTAAGATCATTAAAAATAAAATCTAGGAAATCAACCGTTGGTTTTGTGTAGTGTTTCAATCTTTCGTTTATATACTTAATAAAAATATTGTAGTAATGTGTGACACTCGAAGACGTGCACGCTCATGTACGCTCATGCACGGACACCGGAGCGCACTGCCGCCGGCTGGGAGCGAGAAGCAGGAAGGATCCGAGCCGCTCTGTGCTTTTAACCAAAGTCTGACCAACTCCTGTGGAGGCCGTGCGGATGGCTGGTCCAAGGCACAAGTCCATTCAGAGACGCTGCGTAATTACGCGCTGCAGCTCCACAACCTCTCTCTTTCTCATACCACCCGGACTCTGCTCCTCATTCATGCCCAAAGCGAACCGGTGCCTCATCCCCACTGCACGTACAGCGAGCTCAAACAACAATAGACTATCTGAGTGATTCAAAGCCCACCGAGCTTATTCTGTAGTTTCAGGAAATGTGAGCTCCGTGAACAGCACTGGGAAATATCACAATCAGCGTCTAAAAGGCTCTTCTTTACGTTCTAAAAGTGTATTTCCAGAAGTGTTATTGATGAGACTCTGCACTCTGCCAGTAGGTAACTTGTGATCAGAGAAACAGCGGTAACATGTCAGTAAAGATCCACCTCGGCCTCTGCCGTCACTGCTGCGGCGTGTGGCCCCTCCCTCTCTGCTCCCGGGGTCTCGGTAAAACCCTCTCATTATCGCCTCATGTTTAGGTAAATCTCATTCATAAGTTACTTTGCATATCCTTATATGGTGACATGGAGGCGTGCAGGGGGCGTGACGTGAGGGGGGTCATGTGCGCACATTTCTGCTCCAGGTGGAATTTGTGAAGGGGAGTTTACGTAGTGCTGCGCGTACGGAGGGTTTCATAAGTCCCAATTTTTTTCTCCGTACGTGAAGTTTGGGTTTTGCTCGTACGGACTCTTATAGGCAGATTCTCACGGACAGTTTCATAAATGAGACCCCTGGTCTCTCTTCTTTTATCTGGGAAGATTGAAGGGACAAAGTCCGGGCTATCAGACTCCATAGTTGCCATTCCTAGAAGGAATAACATTCTGCCATTTAGAAATAAATGGCAGAAATAAATGGCAGAACAAGTAAGCCTATTGTCACTAAAATTGACTATATTTACATGAAGGTAATATTAGATTGTTGCATATGTAGGCCAAGATTTACAATTTGGGTCTACAATTTTGCAGGCCAAAGTTAGAGCTTACTGTAGTTAACTGTAATGTTAACTACCTCTTAAACATTGGAATTAACGTGGGGTACAGCGTCATGTAGGACCTGCACCGCAATGTAAGGCATTGTTTTTGGCATGTAACAACGTTAGCTACATAAAGCTAACAGAAACATCCCCATATGTAGCTTTCTCTACAGGATTGCTAACGATAACATTAGGCCTACGGTAATACATTATTTTATGTCATGTCAAACACGTCTTTGTAAATGAAAATAATCTTACCAGATATAAAATGAGCACCACAAACGCGTGCATTCTTGATCTGAACTTTGGACCATTTGTCTCGTTTGATAGCACGCAACCATAAGTCTCGTCTATTCTTCTGAAAAGGGTGCCCACCAGCCGGTATGCTGTAAAATTTTAGTCCTGGATTGTTGGTACTTCTATTTGTACAATCGACAATGCAACACGATGGCATCGTGTGTCTATATACGAAAACAAATGTGTTTCAATTGTGTGCCGATGCTGAGCCCCGGGTAATACAATGCAGTTCTCAGGTTGTTTTGCACCAACACTGCGCGCGCACGCACTTAATTTAGTATGCATACGTCACATGAAATGGGTCTATAGTCCCTGGTTACGCGAGGGCCCCAGCAGACCCCGAACCACAAAGCGCCGAGAGAGCAATGGACGCCATGGAGTGGTGCGCGTTGAGGCTCTCTACCACCCGAGATGCTAGAATAAACCCCGCGTTAGTGATCAACAAATTCTAAGCATGTGGAATAAGTGAGAGATAGCTACCTGGACCCGTCGAACACAGCGTACGCCCTGACCTCAGCCCAGCCAGGCCGGAAGACACCAGTGAGGAGACAGAGGAGGTACGAGTGAACAAGGGTGGCTTTTATACTTATTTTGAGTGGTGGCGCCATCTGCTGACCGTTTCAATATTTAAAACACATAATTTTAATAGTTATTTAAAATACAGTTGACTAAAACTGGTAATGCCACAATAGCCTTTGCAATGTTGTGCATTATTACAATGCAAGCAAACAACTGAATAAATGCTCTGCTGCCAGTGTCAGCTCCGCCTCTGTGAGCTGCTGGAGCCTCGTGCTGAGAAAGAGCTACAGACTCCAGACATAACTGAAGTTAAAACTTAAGCCAGGACTCCTGTACTACATTTGTAATGTGCTAATACACATGAGAGGAGCGTTGTATCGCTGGTCCGTGCGTGATCGCATTATTTTGCCTCCACAAAACCAGCGTAACATTATCTAACCATAAAACCAAAAATAAGAAGCGGATCTCTCTCAAATAAGAAGTGGCTGAAATAGGGCTGGGCAAAAAATCGATTTTATCGATTTATCGATTTTGTAGCTAAAAACGATTTTTATTTTGCAAACTCGAGTTTTTTTTCCACCACAGTTTTTTTTTACTTTTTCGCGTTTCGTCCTTGTGGGTACCGTAGCGCAGTGTGAGCCATGCCCCCTCCCCGCCTAACACCGTCAAAACAACAACATGCGCGATGGAAAGCGATTACAGAATGATCTGAATTAAGTATGTCCCTTGAGTTGCTCATATTTGCGAAGAAAGGGCTCAGGATTTGCGTCTTGGATGAACTCTGACAAGTTGAACCACTGCCATGCTAGCTAGCTAACTTTCCTAACTTTTAGCCTGACGCTAACAACAACACGGTGAAGAAAACCACAATGCAAACGCGGTTTAAGGCTAATAATATCCTTCTCATCTGGAGCGCTCACGTGAAGTCTCAGGACAAACTCATATACGTACTTCTCTCTCTCCTTCTCTCTGTCCCTCCTCCGTGTGTGTGTATCTGTGCGCCTGCCCCGATCGGGAGAGAGACGTGCAGACGCGAGAACTAGGGATATAGTGGATCCTTTGAAAACTACAATAAATTTGACTCATGTTGCAGAAGCAAGCACATGCCCCAAACACGTTAATTAACTTAATACCCACAACTCTATCCCCAGCCTGACAATAAAACACAAGTAAACTGCACAGAGGCAGGTGAACTTACAGGAGCATTTTACTGTGATGGAGATTAAATAATATTGCTACAATTATCTGCACCTTCATCTTATCTTCTGTGTTCTTCCAGGTGAAGGTAGAGATTTAAGTGAATTTAGATGAATAAAGAGAATAAAATAGCTGTATAATGAATTTACCATTGTATAAAAGGCTTTGTTTTTGAAGTATTTTGTCAGGTGTCATATCACCCTGCCCTAATGCCAGAGGCTCATTTACTTTTTATTTTGGGATTGTTTACGCATTTTAACTCTTGAGGACAATAACAGCAATAAAGTGGCACTTTTGACAATATATCTGATCTGCAGTCATTTTTAAGTGCATTGAAGAAAAAAAAAATCGAAAATCAACTCGAAACTCGAATTTTTCTTTAAAAAATCGGAGATTTTCTTTTCAGGCAAAATCGCCCAGCCCTAGGCTGAAAGCTAGGGATGTGCTGACTACATTTATGGATTAGTTACGTTTGTAGGTCGTATTTTGCACACTGATTGAAACAGAGCCTGGCAAGCTGCAATGACAGCACAATCTCCAGAACATGGAAGTGTTTGTTAGACACTTTGGAAAGCACAGACATTAGCCTGTAAGAATCATATCTGTAACAGAGCTTCAGGGACATCCATCTTTACGAGTTCAGCTAAAACAGTCTTTCTTCTAAAAGACGTGCTCTTACACAAATGTAGTTGTAGCTGATTTTAACAAAACTTTCTCTTACACCTCGGGGTTCGCATTAGTTTTTAACATCGCTTTTTACCTGGATGTATACTTTCACAACTTTTAAACACTTTCTAATCTCAGCGTGGACGTGTGCTAACCGGCGGCTAGCCGATAGCTACACAACTCACCTCCACGCACAGTTGCGGGGATTGTGCTGGTCTGAGCCGAACGATTTGCTGATCTGGAGCAAAGGATTTCCATGTTCAAAATCAAGGAGGAAAATGACTCTGAGATAATCGTGGGTAAAACTCAAACCAGTCCCACTAGTGCGCAGCTCGCTGACATGGCGCATTCTTTCGGGAAAGTCTCAATACAGTCCAATGCTTCCTGTCCACGTCATCAGGCCGGTGTTGTCCCTCGTAGCGAAAACTACTGGCTTCAAATCGGCACTAAGCCCAAAGGTCTGACTAGTTCGACTCCACGGAAGTCAGAGGAATGGATAGTAGTGCCTGCTAGCAAAGCTCCCTGTAAAGGTGCGTACAGACCACCAACTTCCATGTTAACCCTATGTAGACGTGCTTTGACGCGCTTCGAAATGTAAGCAAAGCCGTCCGCGCGTATGAAGCGTAGCAAATGCGAGCGGATGAGGATAAACGCGCGTCAAAGCCAGGGAGAATAGCCCACTGCTTCATGCACTCAAGTAATCACAGTCTACACGTGTGTTCATTTACGCCTTGTTAACCAATCAGGGACTGTGCTTGCGATATGTGAGCGCGGCCTGCGGGGAAACGGTGCAGGGTCCATGAGTGACGAGGCGGCTACAGGAGCCCCGTCACTCACATCTTCCACCTGTTCACTCAGCTACACTCCGCTCTTGGCCCGTCTCCGAACGGCAGCGACATCACCGCACACTGTCTCCTCCTCAGTCCGCCCCGGTCATCTCCACCCCCACGAGGAGCTCAAAGTGAGCATAAGGCAACATGTTTGAGAAATAAAAGACCTAATGAAATAATAAACACGGTTACAGAGGAGATCGCAAAACACCTCTTTCACTTGTGTTTCTTTCTCCCCTCTTGCGCGAGGGAGAGAGAGGCAGAGGAAAAGTTACGTGAATGAAGCAACAGAAGCTTAATCGGGCCGTGTGATTGTTTTTTTATGATAACAAACTCCATAGAGGGAAATATCAATGTTATATCGTGTGAAATAGTGACTTTTTCGTTAAAATAAAGTCAATTCAGAGGGTATTTACTTTCTTTAAAAAAAAGCATCAAAGAGCCAAAAGTCCCATCACTAGCGCCAATATGATAGAGATTTTTAATTTTTTTTTAATATAGTCGGCGCGCAAGGGACAGCACCCCATATCATTTTGGGGGGCCCCCAAAGCTTGTCTACAAAACAACGGGCGGCATGGTAGCACAGCGGTTAGCGCTTGTGCTTCACAGCTAGAAGGTCCTGGGTTCGATTCCCACCTGGACGGGGCCTTTCTGTGTGGAGTTTGCATGTTCTCCCCGTGTCTGCGTAGGTTTCCTCCGGGTAGTCCGGTTTCCCCTACCACTAAAAACATGTACAATAGGCCAGGATGAATGAGAGTGTGTTTGAGAGTGCGCATGGGGGACGACGGATGGAAATTAGCCCAAGGCTACAATCCGGTGTGGCTTGTTTACATGCATGAGACCCATGTATGTTCATTAACATGCACTGTCCCGACCAAATAAACCAATAAATAAATAAATAAAATAAATAAACTACATTGAAAAAAAAAAAACATTTTAAAAGGTAAATACATTTATTTGGAGAAACGTATCAGTTTGAACCAGTATTTAGCTTTACCATCATTGCTATAGATGTTTTTTTTGTCTTTTATGTCATTTTAGCTGTAAAATAATAGAAAATTCCTTAAAATAGAGTACATTTTTATGATTTGGGGGGCCCAGAGAAATTTTCGGATCGATAAGGGGGCCGCGATGTCCCGGACTTTGGGAATGGTTGGCCTAGGCCATAATATACCCCGGGGTATATTATGGCCTAGGCCATTTTATACCCGGGGTATAGTCCAGACAGGGGTATACTCTGGCCTGTTACACCGGTACCAACAATCTCAAACTTCAGCTGTCAGAAAAACTCAACCAAGACTTAATTTCATTCATCAACACCATTAAAACCATCAACACCATAAAAAGTTTCTGGACCATTCTCTGCGCCCCGTTTTGGGGATGGAATGGCTGCTCCATCTGTTTTTAAAGAACTACTGCACAAAGAATAACATCCATACGTGGACAATTTCTTAACATTTTTTAACAGGCCTGGACTCTTCAAAAAGGACAGACTACACCCCAACTTCACCGGATCCCACCTGTTTTCACAGAACATTCAAGCAGCATGAAGGTCTCCCTCCACACCCACCATAACAGATATTACTGTTTTTATCAGCAGAGAGCGCACCAAAGGTTAGACAACTCGCACTGTTAATATTAATAACCTTAGACCTCTCACCAAAGCTCAGTCATCACATAGTTCCTGTCTCTGTCTCTGTCGAGTGCGGACGTGTTTTCTCACTCCTCCTGGCTTTCGTACTTTTTCCTGCCTCTGCGAGTGTCTTGTCTGAATTTTATTTTTCCTCTTGGACCACCTGCTCGCTGTCCTCCCGAACCGCTAAACTATGGAATTGATTAACTGGAATCTCAGCGCAATTGATACGTTTTTTCACAAAGTGAGGCCACGGAGGAGGTCGTCTTCCCTGACCGGATTTTCACAGCTCGGTTTGCGATGGATGTCGTTTGCCTAGCGGTCCTGTCGGTCGGGGACATCAAAGATATTTACTTATTTGGACTCTTGATAACAGGGCACCTGCTTATTGGATGAACTGCCCTGGATTATCGGAAATTTGGAATGACAGCAGTTTGCAATCGGACCACGCTGCTGTCCATTAAAATTAACGAAAAAGTACCGGAAAGTAACGCATGACGATGAACTGTTATGTACAACCTGGCAGCTCGCTGTGGAGATGGACAATAGTTGGACTATATTTTGGGAGGAAAAGGGTTGAACTGTGAAGGTAACTACCTGCTCTGAAGAACTGAACTAATGCTGAGACAAGTAAAAACTAATTGACTATAAATTTATGAACTATTGTGGAATAATTCTCTTCCTCCTGAGAGAGGAGGTTTGAAGCAGTTTCTAACTGAAACCTGGCTGGGTGCGGATGCGAATTCCGTTCTTGCTGAGGCCTCTCCACCTAATTTAGCAGTGCCTTTTTAACCAGAAATGGAAAAAGGGGAGGTGGCACTGCCTCCAGTATTTTGCATTGTCCATTGTCAGTTTTCTTCTCCAATAGTCTTTGTCTTTCTATCTTCTCAGTGGGAGAGGTTCAAGCACTGTTCACCACCCTAATTTTCTAACAGTGTTACGGCCCCAGGCCTCCAGTGTTCCTCCCTTTTATTAGTTCTGTTCGTGTGGTGCTAATTTACCCCTTGTCCTCCATCGAAACCTGGCTGTGTGAGCCCTGGTCTGAGATTGTTCATGCTCGGTTCTGGTTGGCTGCTCGTCCTTGGTCCTGATTGGTGCGGTATCGGAACACCTGGCCCCAATCAACCTCATGCTGCTGCCACGCCTACAAAAGCCCACACCATGGACCATACGGGGCGCTGCTGGTCTTGGTGGCCAGTACGCCATTTTGTGTCATGTCTGTGTCCCTTCGTTGTTCGTCTAAACCTGTGTGCGTCTAGGGACCACTCGAGATAAGTTTGTTACTTTTTGGAATGTTCACTTAAATGTGACTTGGGATCAAGTGACAGTGTTTAGTCATGACTTTGTTTTGTATTAGGCCTAATTTTGTTCAAGTTTCTTTGTTTAGTTTGAGTAACTTTGTATTGGTTAACCTTTTGTAAATATTGTAAATAGCCTTTGTTTGTTTTTTGTTTACCCATTGTTACCCTTACAACCCTTTTATTAAAATACAACTTAACTTAACATCCATTTTACATTTTGGTTTTTGTTGCAACTTTTTAATCTAGCAGAGCCGGGTTGTTACTCTTAGGAAACCATGTGTGTACTGTGGTCATACCGCCTTTGCTATGCCCAATCCCGTCAGATCTTGGAAGCTAAGCAGGGAAGGGCCTGGTTAGTACTTGGATGGGAGACCGTTTGGTAACACCAGGAAGCCTAGCGAATGTAGTGAGTGAGTTGGTGGTGGTCGGAGGGGCCGATTGGTTGCCTCGCTTCCGTCAGTCTACCCCAGGGCAGCTGTGGCTACAATAGTAGCTTACCACCACCAAGTATGGAGTGAATGAATAATCAGCTGTGAAGCGCTTTGGGTGTCTTGAAAAGCGCTATACAAATCCAAGAGATTATTATTATTATTATTATTACTCTTCTTGTGTCGATCTGGTGGCTTAATGCTTCGATGACCTTGAGATGACAGGGTTCCGGACCCCTCCCCCTCTGTGGTAGTCAGACTTTTCCTCCTTAGCAGATGACGCCACGTTCTCCTCACACCTCAGCTTGCAACGTGAGAGATGAATTTGTGTTGATTTCTTTTTGCGACCGACACAGTGGATGACGGGGATGGCGTAGCTGGGAGTACTCGATTTAGCTCCTACCATCTCGGTTAGATCACTCTTTTCTTGTTGTGACCTTCACAACCACGCGACCAGTGTCCGTCGTCGTCCTGTAAAGGTGTTTTAAGAAAATCTGGCAGATCATTTGCTCTCTTTATCTTAAAATCAAATTCATCTTTTTCTTTCAATTGCAATTTGGCAAACATAAGGTTTCCCCTATAGTTTTGAAAGGGTGTTAGTTTTAACCCTTCCGTTTGGAGAATGTAAAAACTCAATTGTAAGTCAATACATTCAGACAATTCATTCTTTTACATATCACTTCAGCTACAGTTCTAGTATCTGGACTTACACAGACAGTTCTATCAATTCCAGAAAATGCATCCATTATCATAATTTTTCCATATGCATTTCCTCAAAAGGATATTCTGGTTTTGTAAAAACTCTTCTGTTACCCTGTGCGTTGTTTTTCTGCACATTAAACATTGACTCATTTTTGTTGTTGTTGTAATTATTAAACCCATATCCATAGCTATTATACTGTAATTCCCATTATAATACTTGTCTACTAGGTATAATATATCTATATCCCTCCCGTTTGGGATATGTTCACTGCACTGGTCTCCATTTTTTTATTCTATTTAAACAAGGAACGTACTACTAATTTAGCCTGTCTATCTGTCTTTGCATTGCCAATCAAGACAGTATCGTTACTCTTGTGTGAAATTCACTTTTGCACACAAGGGATTTCAGTAACCTTATAGCCTTTAATCATTCTTTTTAATAATGGGTTACCAATTTGCCTGTAGAAGTTCTAAAACCCACATAGCTTCTATTGTTCACAAAATAATGTTCTATGCCATATGCAAATTATAGGCAACTTATAGGCATATCTTCTATCTCTGCCCAGGTGAAAATAAAATATACTTAGTATACTCAAATTTAATATACTAAATATATTTTCAAAATTATTGTAAAATAAACTTTAAGTGTGCTCTTTTGAAACAACTTATTTTGTGCTTAGTAAATTTAAGTTGAATTTAAATAGAATTATAAGTAAATTGAAAGTCTACTTAATATATTTTTGTGTGCTTAAATGGAACAACTTTATGTACACTTACTATACTTAAAATATATTAGAATTTTTGTATTTAATTCATGACTGAATAATACATTTCAATGTGACTTTAAGTATATTCATAATATATTTGCATTTAACTTACAATATAAATCAAAATAGATTTTAAATATCCAATAAGTTTTTCCATAATATACTTCATAAACCTTTAATTAGTATTTAAAAAAAACAAAAACAAAACAAAACACTTGATACAATGCAATCCACTTTATTATGCACAGAACATTTGCATAACGTGCAATACACTGAACTTATGTTTAACCTCTTACTTCCCACCTTTAACGGTTGCATTTTCTTCAGTTCAGCTTTATCCAAATCTAAAGGCTCCTTGACTGGAGCCAGTGTAACACCTCAAACCTACAAAACTGATCTTTTTCCTTGTTACCATCACTGAAGCGTTTTTTTTCCCCCGTCAATTTTTCGTCGCATGTGTCATTTTTTTTCTTTCCATTTTTGTCACTTGTATGCCGCTTTTGTCAATTTCTTTGTTGCATTTCTGTCACTTTTTGACATATTTTTGTCTGTTTTTCGTCGCATTTTTGGTGCGTTTTCAAAGCCAAACTAAAGAAAATGTGCTCTGTTCAGGTGTGGGGTAAAGACGTTACGTTAACATAACAGTGGATATAACCCAAATTAAAATACATAAAATGAACAATCAGCCATAAAATAAAAGTATTTATTCTCTCTTTTGGTAGAATTGCTCATTGTTGCACTTCCGTCTTAGAGCTGCACGCACCTCAGAAACTGTGGTTCCTGGAAATTGTTCAATGACTGCATCTGTAAAAAAACATTCAAAATCAGTTATACAAATATTAGTGCAAGAAGAAGACTAAAATCACAAGTGATATTTAATCTGGGGACCACTAGTTAATTTTCTTGTAGGAGAGGTGCGGTTTACGATTGTCCGTAGCCGTTTATTGGGCGCTTTCGAATGTCCATCATTGTACCTGATGACATATGTCAGCCAAATGCTGTTCTTTTCAAATAAACAGTCGAGCTAAACTATTTTATGTTGTCATGTTGGTAAATACACTAAAAGCGTCCGTCTATCCAATAGTGCGTCATCGTCTTGCCGGCCCTCCCCATTCTGTGATTGGTCCCCAAATCCAAGTGAAAATTTCGGCCATGTTCCACAGGCTGCCGAGCAGTTTGAAATGATTTGAGCGGTGCAGGCAGCATGGGTGTTCCCAGGCTACAAGAAGACAAGCCTTGAACCAGATTTTAGCAGGGTGAATAAAAACACTCACCTGTTATGGCCTGCACTTTTGAAACATCCAGTTGATTTTTTAAGGTTTCCCCTTTTCCGGATTTTCCAGTTAGGGTTGATGTTGCCAATATCTCCTTAGAGAAAACAAGGACAGCTAATTCTTGTGTGTAGATGGTCATACGTGATCGATTCAGCCGATGAAAAGCCCTCTTTGAAACAGCAACATTGTTTCCAGGCAAGTAGTGCTGTAGGAGGAGAGAAAAGTAGGCCTTTTAACTACTAAAGCTACTCAACAAACAACAACAACAACTACTTACCATTTCAACTTCACTGTCAGATGACAAAGATGATCTACACAATGATGACACATCTGTTGACTGGGTGTGGGACATTGAGAAGGATGCTCTGATCTGCTCCACACAGTCCTTCATTAATTTTAAAGTTTCTGGCAGTTCTTTAAGAAAAAAAAAATTCAAAGCCAGGTTGTGATCAATATAGGTTACATTTTTAAAATTCCCAGGAAACTTACCACGAAGGCATGACATTATCTCCTCCATGGTAGGAGCAACAGTATGACTGGGGAGGAATCCATCATTTGCCTCCCTCTCGACTAAAGCCACATGATCAACGTTGTCCTCCTGTAAAGTGTAACACTTGTTGTATCTAGTGTATGTATGCATGCATGTAAATTATAAAAATTCTCCCATTATAGTGATTATTGAAAATTACCCAAATTACTTACAAGGTTTGAATGATGTGGGCTCTCGATTTGGGTTTCATCAGAACTGCTTGCTTGTGGGGAGAATTGTTGAGGCCATACCCCTTGTCTTCTTTGCTTTACCTATATAACAATATAAAAATATACAATTAATTCTTTAAACAGGCAATATTCCAAGCATAACTGTATATATTTTATCACACTGGTCAGTATTTTGAATCCATTAAATTAAGACATTAGACTTACCCCGCGGACAGGTGACCAAGTCGCCTCAGAACTGCTGCCGAACAATTCCTCAGATTGCTGAAGAGTTCTTTTTTGAGAGAGTGTATGTTTGAGTCCCTCAATTACTTTGTTCCGTGCACTTGCAGTCAATTTAGGTTTTTTGTGCTTTTTCTTGGCCTAGAAAACAATGTGTGGAAAGAGTTGATTAAGCAATGTTACCAATGCATACTATTTAAAACGCAAACTAATAAAGTGCACATGTAACATGTAAGACAAATTGTTTAAAATGAACAAAAATTGATTAACTGAGTTACAATCTTGAATTGGTTAAGTGACACAATTTACTTAAAGGGATATTTCAGGATTTTTGACACAGGGCCCCATTTCCAAGTTATCCAGAGTGTTGTTGATGTCTGGAGATATTTTTTTCTTAAATTCATGCAGTTCTTATATTTGAAGAGCTTAGTGGTGCTAGGTTAATGCATTACTACGGTACCAGCAACCCTGCATAAAAACAGTCTGGCGCACTCCACAGTGCACCTGAGGTAAATCACTTATAACGCCAGACTAACGATATAAAGGTAACTGGATAATTTGGAACTGAGGCCCTGACGTCAGGCTTCACTGCTGACGTCAGGCTTCAAGCCTGGGCAAATAGGAGCGCCAAATTCAAAAATCAAATGCAGTAAAGACTGATCGCCTGCAGATGGCGCCTCACTGACGGTTTTAGGCATAAAGTTGATCTTTCAACTAAAGTGCCAAAATTAGGACCAGGCTATGTAGACAACACTATTGGACACTCATTTATACAGTTTATCAGCAAAAAAGTGGATTTGAGGGTGAGTTTTCCATTAAAAAAGGAAATGTCTTGGTACCCAGCCCTAGTCTTACTTACCCCACGAGTCGTTGCCTCAGACCTGTCGCCATGTGCAGCGGCAGATGAGTCTTCTCTGGCCCAAATGTTTTTACCCAGAAGGAAAAGGTTCTTCTTTTGAACAAGTTCTTGAAATACATCTGAAAGGCAAAATCAGTGGGGTGTAAAGATTTCCACATGAAATAAAGATATTTAGCAAGCAAACTTACCACCAAATAGCAACACTTTAGCAGCCTCTGTCCTGCTCGGTTCCTTTCGCGACCCACATTTAATTTCTATCCAGTTGTCATCGTCTAAATCGGGCTGGGAGGTCACCTGCTTGAATTTACCTGAACTTTTACAATTACTGAGGTGTTCTCCACTTTTAAGATTTTGTTATGCAAGTAAAAAATCGCGAACTTGAAGGACGTCATCCTTCTGCTGCTGAGCTGTTTTTCTTCAAATGTGGACCGGTGTACATACGCAAGACCGACTGTTCTGATTGGCTGAAGAGGAAACGGAGCTGCAATCATTGCGACACCGGATTGGACATTCATATTTCTGGCGCGTTTAATTAGCGTAGACGTGCCAGCCGTAGCAGATTGTCATCATGGCGCCTCATCTAAAGAAAAGACATTTACTGTCCGAAACAACGAATGCTGAAATACCAAGAACAACAAAATTTAGAAAAGCTAAAGAGAGAAAGAGGGTAAGTTAAAATATGTTTTGTTGGTACACTGTTGTAAATCAAATAGTTATAATTTTCTTTAAAAAATATTCACATGGCCGTGGTCATATATTCCCCTTTGATGGTACATAAATAGTCAATTCAGTTAATTTGCCCCATTTTACACTTAGCCCTAGCCGAGTTACAACAAAGATTACAAATTATAGATATGGCTAAATTAATACTTTTAGTGTTGAACCTAGTGTGTATTTCCTCCTACAGCTGTAGGGGGCAATACACACACCCTTCCAAGATTTTACCTAGACTTAATGAAGAAGTTTAATTTACACAAATTAAGAAAAGGATCAAAAACAAAATTTTAAAAATGTGCCGCTGTATTAACTTTTGCCAACATAATTTTGGCCCACAGTGGTTCTGCCAGAGCTTTCTGCGGACAGAATTCACAGTGCAATTGTAACATGATGCGTACCTTATTCTTGTTGTGCTGTATGTTTTGCAGTTAAAGAGAAAATCATCCTATAAAAAATTTCTCCATCTTCAGACTTCACCATCAAGAACAACTACATACAGAAGAAAGCTGTTTCAACAGGTAACTTGCATGTTTATAATGTTTTGTTCATTATAGTTGTTTATTTGCTCTTCACTTTCTCCATCCATCCATCCATTTTCTTCCACTTATCCGTTGCCGGGTCGTGGGGGCAGCCGCCGGAGCTGCCCAAATCACATTGCACCAGCCCCCCATGGCTCCTTCTGCAGGTGGTGGGTCCACGGAAGGACGGCCTCACGGTTCAAACCGGGCCTGTTGGTCTCTCCTAGGGGGCTACCAGTGTTGGCAGACACTGGAGGCAATGTGGGTGAAGTGCCTTGCCCAAGGACACAACGACAATGTGCACGGTCAGGAGGCGGGATTCGAACCCACGACCTTCCGATCATGAGACGACCCGCTCTACCATCTGCGCCACTGTCGCCCCTCTCTTCACTTTCTTTTATATGAAAATCTTTTCAGCAAAATGTGTACTGCACTCTACCGTCAAGTGAAGAAAGGGAGGACCGCTTTTGAGGAATACAAACAATTCAATGGAAAATATGGGTGCGACTTTTGCCTCCACCCAGGCAGTGGACCGTATGTCTGGCAAAGGCCTAAACCCGTTTTAAGAACCGCAGAAAGCCATTTTCATCATGCAATGCAAGGAACACCCGATGATCCTGTAATGGGCGTGAAAGGACCCTCTCCACTGATGGAATTAAAGAGCATGAACATGATAACGTCTTTTATTCCAGAGTACCAACACAGTGTCTGTCTGGGTGTCACTAAACAGATCACAGGTTTATGGTTAGACACCAAACATCATAATGAAGACTGGTACATTGGCATAGACCAAGAGCTTTTTGGAATTATGCCACCAGTTGAAGTCACAAGAGTACCAAGATCAATTAAAGACAGGAAATTCTGGAAAGCATCTGAATGGAGATCATTTTTACTATTTTATGCTTTACCTGTTCTGAGTGGTATTTTAAAGAAAAAGTATTGTAACCATCTCATGTTACTAGTTTTTGCTATGCACACTCTTCTTCAGGATAACATCTCAACGAAGTGTATTGATGTGGCAGAACGGGCTTTGCAAAAATTTGTGTTTGATTTTGAAAGACTTTATGGAGCCATCAATGTTTCTTTCAATGTTCATTTGTTGACTCATTTAGCTGCTAGTGTCTCTAACTGGGGACCTCTGTGGGCAACATCAACATTTCCGTTTGAATCTTTTAATGGAACAATACTGACATTTTTCAATGGGACAACCCATGTTCCATTTCAGATTGTAAAGACTTTCCTCAGGTGGAGAGGTCTTTCAGTTAAAGCAAATACAGTAATGGCAAATGCAAGCGACAGTGTCAAAGATTTTTTCTCAAAACTACAGGGTAGTTTTCATTTAATAAAAAGGTCAAATGAGTTTCAAACTGGTGTCAGAGGATTTGGTCGCCCAAAAAGACAAAGCACGTCTGTATTGCAGAGAATGGCAATTTAACATTTTACAGGTCTGACCATCCACTCTGGGTTATTTTATGATCGTTTCATATGTGCAAGGGTTTTGTATCATTCATACAATAACACAACTCTTAAAAAGAGAAATAACTCAGTTGTACAGTTGAGTGATGGAAGGTATTGTGAAATATTAACACTAATAGATTTTACATCTGAAAATGGGTTGTCAGGTAAAGAAAGCTTCTGTGTGTTAGTTAAGGAACTGAGGAAAACTGATCACGTTTGGAGAGATGTACAGCTGAAGATATCTTCTACTTTTATTACTGAAGTGCTAAGGACCAGTAATGTATTTGCTGTAGATCCTCTGTCACTAAAACGTAAATGTGTGATGTTTGGATCCATGAACAAATTGTTTGTTGTTCCTCTGCCAAACAATGTTGAACGAGATTAAAAGTGGGGAAATGTCAAGTCTCTTATGTTTATAGAGTTTTGGTTGAAACAATATATATTTTTGCCATATTAAAAAGATAGTAATAGTTTATTAATGCACTTAACAATGCATGCTTTGTCAGTATGAAACATTGTGTACACCACTGAAATTGTTTCATTCAAACATAATATTACAGAAATCACAAGTAATATATATAGGTTTAAATATAGAGATGATCTGTATGAAAATACTGCCTAAAGTACAACTCGAGAAGTATTGGATATATATATTTTAATATATTTTTTAAATGTGCATTTAAAATAAACTTTTTTTAAAATACATAGAAATTGTATTTTAAAGAAATATATTAAGTACAACTTGAGTAATATATTTAACTAAGATCTAAAGTATATTTTGCATAAAATATATTGTTATAAAGTGTATCAAAATATATTATAAAACAATACATTTTAAGTATGATTTAAAAATGCATTTATTTTAAATTTGGAATACATTCTTAATAAGTACATGCAAATGACAATACATTCAAAATGTATTTCAGAAAAATGCAGCCTATTTAAAATACACTTTAGTATATTATTTTTTCACCTGGGTGTAAATCATTACATTTTCTTTCTTTTTTTCAGCAATTAATTTACACACTTCTTTTAGTGCAACTATTGTCTCTGCTTGTGCAGATAAATTTCAAAATAATTTTCCTAATAACTGCATAAGCTACACAATTTTCTTTTTGCAGAACTATCCACAAAATTACTTCTCCACTCATAAGGAGTGTAACATTTTATACACTAATTGAGTTTCATGTGAACACTCATTTTTCAGCACTTTCTCCTGGGTTTGGCACCAGGCAACTAGGTTAAAAAAAAGTGATGCTACATTTCTCTCCCTAGACCCACTTCACTTTTACTGGTTTATTTGGTAGGGACAGTGCAAGTTAATGAACAAGCCACACCGGATTGTAGCCTTGGGCTAATTTCCATCCGTCGTCCCCCATCCGCACTCTCAAACACACTCTCATTCATCCTATTGTACATGTTTTTCGTGGTAGGGGAAACCGGAGTACCCGGAGAAAACCTACGCAGACACGGGGAGAACATGCAAACTCCACACAGAAAGGCTCCGGCCTTGGTGGGAATCGAACCCGGACCTTCTAGCTGTGAAGCACGAGCGCTAACCACTGTGCTACCGTGCCGCCCAGTTCACTGCACACCACACACACACCACATCACACCACATTCTCTCTCAGCCTTAACTGACATTCTGAGAGTTAACTTTTAGATGCTTCAAAATATCAAATTTATTCTTAAGTGATTTAGTTCCTCTCTTGCAAAAATATGTCTACTTAAAAAGTGTAATTTTAGCATTTTTTACATTTAATTTTCCTTTTGGAGCCTTTAAAGTCTTTTTTTCTTCTTTTCTTCTAAGTTATATGAACGGTTGCCTTTATTACTTTTCCTAGGGATGGCCTGGTACAAGAGACCTGGTTAGCCACTTCTCCCTCCCTAATGTCCTCGTCCTGAATTCCTATTAACTATTTACTTTACTTTTCATTTCTTTTTCTCTTCACAGTCCACATAAATGAAGACACTACAAATACAATTTTCCTTAGATTACAACCATATTTTCATTTCTCTATCTCTAGTTATGCCTTCACTTTCAATCTACTCTTTCAGCTGCTTACAAATATCCTTCAATCTACAGTTTGAACAAAATGTTTATCATAATTGGCCCCTGCCAATAACCCTTTTCAAAATAGGTTAGACAATAAGAATGGAGACGCCAAACAGATTGATCACGTCTGTTTACCTTCGGCATTTCAGTCTTTAAAACGGCTTTTTCTCCCACTTAATGTTCAGGAGAACCATTTCAAATATTCCCCTTATCTTTGTATTAGCCTTAGGAATGCTCCTACTTTGCACTACTCTTCCTACTCTTATTCTCTGTAATTTTCTCCACATGCATTACATTTTGCATGAATGAAACCAATCCTACAGTCGATAACTCAATATAATGTTTAGTTATATATTTTCCCGGTCTTAGACCATTTATTATGACCAATTTCAATTGTTTTCTCTAAGTTGAAGTCACATCTACATCTACTGTGAGACATTCTAGACTTCAATCTCTTACAGCCTCAGCTTTTCTTTACTTACACTGTGAAATCTTCTCATAATCTGTATGATTAACATACTTGACATTGGATTTTTCCAAATTAATCACGCATGAGTACTATCTTTTTTTCTTGTACTCATGAGCAAGGCACTTCTCCTTAGCGTGCACAGATTTTTCTGAGCAAGGCATTTTCTCTTAACTTGCACAAATATTTCTGAGCAAGGCATTTTTCTCTTATTTTACTCTACTTTGCTACACTATTTTAAAATCAGACTTAAAATGATCATGTGAATCGCGGGCAGGCCCAACAATGTCCATAACAGGCTGAGAGTCACAGTCAGTGCGAGGAGGCGAAGCGGGGGCTTGGAAGGAGGATGGCGGAGGAGCCTGGGCTGGCAACACAGCTTCGCTTGCTAAAACGTACGCTAGCTTAAGGCGATCCAGAGTCACCAACTCCTTGCGCCCGCCCATGTTCAAAACAAAACCCTTGGCACCTCGTTCAAGTACACGGAACGGACCGTCATAAGGAGGCTGGAGGGGCGTCACGGCGCACAAAAACAAAACGGGCAGACTGGAGCGTGGTGGGCACGAACGACCGTGGAAAACAATGGTGCATGCAGGCCCGGCCCTAACCAATTTGGTGCCCTAGGCAAGATTTTAAGTGACGCCCCCATCGCAGTACAGTACTTGCACTGCTAGTGTACATATACACATATAACAAGTCCTTCTCCACGAAGCAGTGCGCATGGGTGTGTGTATGTGGGACACTGCTTTTACGCATAATGGACACGCATATGACGCGCCCCACGGACAGCGCTCCAGATAACCTGGAGGCTGGAGCCCATCATTAGACTCGCATTTACAAAAACATAAGTCAGTTGTTTTTGTTGTAAAAATGTGATTGTGCTCTTATAGTTTTTGAGATATTAATTAATATTATTCTATTCAGGGCGTTGTTGTCCCACTTTATGCGCCACTCACAATTAAACTGTCCCACTCAAACTTAGCATTTGTATAACTTAAACTTTAATTTGATGCATTTCTGATTTGGACTAAAAATGAAAAAATACATAAAATAATAATATTAACCTAAAAAAAACAATGATCAAAGGCATGTAGCCTTCAATCCATGGTTATTCTGTCTCAAAGTACATTTGGAAAAACACAACTTATAGTTGTTATAGTGGCCATACCGCCTTTGCGATGCCCAATCCCGTCAGACCTTGGAAGCTAAGCAGGGTAGGGCCTGGTTAGTACTTGGATGGGAGACCGTTCAGTAACACCAGGAAGCCTAGCGAATGTAGTGAGTGAGTGAGTGGTTGGTGGTGGTGGCTGATGTGCGCAGACTGGTTGCCTCGCTTATCATCACCGAGTATGGAGTGAATGAATAATGCACCAAATTGTAAAGCGACTTTGAGCGTCTGGAAAAGCGCTATATAAGACTAATGCATTATTATTATGTCATGTCATGTCATTTTCTTCCACTTGTCCGTTGCCGGGTCGTGGGGGCAGCCGCCGGAGCTGCCCAAATCACATTGCACCAGCCCCCCATGGCTCCTTCTGCAGGTGGTGGGTCCACGGAAGGACGGCCTCGCGGTTCAAACCGGGCCTGTTGGTCTCTCCTAGGGGGCTGCATTATTATTATTATTATTATTATTGTTTAATTGTGTTTCCCGCAATTGGAATCAATAGAAAATATTGAAACGTGTAATGGCTAATAAATGGGGAGGAAATACTGCTAAAACAACGTTCATTATTTTTGTTTACTGCTTTCTGATATGCTACCGGTTAACGCGGCCGCAGTGTTCGTTGTTCAACATCTACGTCCTGCGTCTCGGCAGCACATTTTGTTTATTATTATTTTGTTTATTTATATTCTATATTGCATCCTCTTTCCTCTCTCAATGCCGCTGCCTATGCTCATTACGCATTGTGTGTCTGCCTTAAAATATCCCCACACTGAGGCGAACGTGACTGAATGGAATCAAGAAGAGCTTTTTTAAATAAAATAAAAAACTGGTTTGTGCCACTGTTTTATTATTGCAGTTATGAGGAAGACGAGTAGACTAAAAGAAACGCGATCAGGAGAGACTATACGCATAGGCGGTGTGCAGGTCTCTTCATTCATCAGGCAAAACGTAAAACAATCATCAGCAAATATAAGCCCTGATTCCCCAACACAAAGTTAGCTGCCTGTAGTGTTCTCTGGGGCCGGTCACAGCGGAGGGTGCAGGAAGGGGTTACTGGTTGGGGACACAAGGAACTGGTAGAGTTTTTGGTGGCCTCTTGGAGCATCAGACAGCCGACGCACAGTGCTTAATGAGCGCATGACAGGCGGCAGCACTGAGAGGAGTGAGGACGCAATGCATGTGTTACTCCATTCGTAAAAAGATTCCCAATTTAACATGCATATGGCTGGAGTGCAGCCATCAGAAAAAAAAACTTGCTGAGAGCTAGGAGCGGCTATGGCACGAGCCGCTGCCCTTGGCTCTCCGTACACCGCGTGTTCGAGTACGGACTCCTCCAGCATCAGCTATTCTCATGGTTTTGTTTTGTGCCCAGAAAACACGGGAGCCGTGCGCTATTGCGCACGAGCGCGAGAGGGAACCGTGTAGAGACATAAAGAAAATAACACTGCATTATCTGGTCCTAGGCTCTTGTGATCGTGACACTTTATTTTCGAAATCTTTTGTCTTGTGTGAGTGGATGTGAGCGTAAATATAGTTAATTCTAGTAGGCTTACATATTTTTGATAATTATCTTTTGTGTCGGAATGGCGGGACGTTGCACAAAAGATAAAAGTGTCACCACTCCGACAAAGGGGGGAAAAAAATGTTGGAGTGCCAGGACGTTTGCTAATAAATGGAAACACCCCCACTCCGACAATTAGACCTCAACATCGGAGTAGCGGTGTGTCGGAATGGCGGGGTGTAACCCATGTAAATACTATTTTTTAAACCATTCGTTGCAGTGTCAATGAAATACAATAAAAGCAGAAAGTTCATTACGTGGCTCTGGCGCCCCCTGGATGTACGGCGCCCTTAGCATTTGCCTATACTGCCTATGCCACGGGCCGGCCCTGGGTGCATGGGGCTCGGAGCAAAAACGCCACCGGACGAAAAGGGATCAACAGCTGCACGGAGACTTGGCGCGGCTGTCTCCAGCAAAAACTCACCCGGGACACGGAGCGGCTGAGCAAAAACCAGCTCAGCAGAAGAAGTGCCGAGGTCCTCCTTATGAGCCGAATGCACCCTGAACAAAATCCACGGCAAACGGTCCACCCAACCGCCATCCGTAAGCGCGGCGTGCTTGAGCGAACGGTGGATACGCTCACACAACCCATTTGCCTGAGGGTGGTATGCTGCGGTGCGGTGCATCTGCACCCCTAGGGAATGCGCCATCCCAGACCAAAGCTCTGAAATAAACTGGGGGCCTCTGTCGGAAGTAATATCCGACGGCGCGCAAAACCGAGCGACCCAAGCAGAGAGAAATGCATTAACCACATCAGCGGAAGTGGTGGATGACAGAGGCACCACCTCCGGCCACCTGGTAGTCCGATCCACCATAGTAAACAAATGTGTGAAACCTTTTGACGGTGGTAGAGGACCGACCAGATCTACGTGCACATGGTCGAAACGCCTGGCTGGAATCGGAAAAGGGGCTTTGGTATGGCGGTGCACTTTAGCACGCTGACATGCAACGCAAGATGCCGCCCACCCCTTAACGTCTTTGTGCAAACCCTGCCAAACAAAACGGGAACTAACCAGCTTCCCCGACGCATGCACACCCGGGTGTGAGAGAGAGTGCACAGAGTCAAAAATGCGACGGCGCCAACCTGCTGGAACTACAGGGTGAGGGCGCCCGGTCGAAACGTCACACAGGAGGGCCGGGCCCCCTTCCTGCAGCACATGCTCCTCAAGGTTAAGGCCTGTACCGACGGAGCGAAGGGCCAGGATATCCGCGTCGCCGGGCTGCTCGGCCGCCATCTCAGAAAAATCCGTCCCTAGAAGCACAGGGCAAACGAGCATGCGGGGTAGCCGAGTAGCCAAAAACAGTGCCAACAACTCCCGGTCAAAAACGCTGTGCTTACGCTCACAGTCCCGCAATTTGGGGCTAAAAAACGCAAGAGGCTGCCACGCGTCTGCCACCCGCTGCTCCACAACAGCCCAAACAGCTAAGTCGGAAGAGTCAGTTGTCAGGGCGATGGGAGCATCTGGGTCAGGGTGAGCGAGGAGAGCTGCACTAGCTAACGCAGACTTGGCTCCATCAAAAGCAGTAATCCGGTCCGGTGTCCAGACGACAGAGTCAGTGGCCTTACGTGAACGCAAAGCATTGTAAAGCGGCTGTAGGAGGTGGGCAGTGCGAGGAATAAACCTATTGTAATAATTCACCATGCCCAAAAACTCCTGTAAGGCCTTGACCACAACTGGACGGGGAAAATCTGCCATCGCCTGGACCTTAGCAGGGCAAGGGTACCGCGCCGCATGCGGAAATGCGATGGCCTAAAAAAAATCGATCACCGGCAACTCAAACTGACATTTGGCTGGGTTGACAATCAGGCCATGGGAGTCTAAACGCCGGAAAACTTCCCTGAGGTGCGTGTGGTGCTCTTCAGCAGACGAGCTGGCCACCAAAATGTCGTCCAGATAGACAAACACAAAATCGAGACCGCGCAACACTGAGTCCATCAACCTCTGAAAAGTCTGCGTCGCCCCCTTGAGGCCAAATGGCATGCGGAGGAACTCAAAAAGCCCGAATGGAGTTATCACCGCTGTCTTAGGCACATCAGCCGCATGTACCGGAACCTGATGATACCCGCGCACCAGGTCCACCTTAGAGAAAACCGAGGCACCAGACAACCGTGCAGAAAAATCTTGAATGTGTGGAATAGGATAACGGTCAGGTGTCGTTACGTTGTTCAAGCAGCGAAAGTCACCGCACGGATGCCAGGAGCCGTCCACCTTAGGCACCATGTGAAGGGGCGAAGCCCAACCTCTCCATGGTGGCGAACTCCTCCTTCGCAATAGCTAATTTTGTCGTGTCAAGATGCCGCAAGCGCGCAAAAACCAGCAGCCCACTGATTGGTATAAAATGTTCAATCCCGTGTTTAGCCACTGCGGCAGAAAAAGCAGGTGTCGTCAAAGACGGAAATTCAGCTAACAAACACTGAATAACATCGCCAGACGCCAAAAAAGTTGCATGCGGTGCTGGCCCAGCTCCCCCAGCCTCACAAGGAAAAGTGGCACAAGTTACAGCATCAATAAGCCTCCGGTTAGCAACATCAACTAACAAGCCATGAGCGTACAAAAAGTCAGCACCAAAGATTGGAACAGTCACAGAG
Source organism: Neogobius melanostomus (assembly GCA_007210695.1). Lineage (NCBI taxonomy): Eukaryota > Metazoa > Chordata > Actinopteri > Gobiiformes > Gobiidae > Neogobius > Neogobius melanostomus. Next base: position 105,037 of record VHKM01001075.1, read on the forward strand.
GCAACTACAAAGTCCCACTCGTACTCACGCCCGTGGAAACACACAGTCGTCCATTTTGTGCCGAAAGTTCCAATGGGAGAACCATTTGCAGCGCTCAGCAAAGGGCCACCGCTGCGGCCCGACACATCTGAACCGGTGGGATGGACCAAACTCTTCTAAGAACCGGAGTCCACCAAAAACCGACGTCCTGACAGGGAGTCTTTAATGAAGAGCAGCTCACCTCGTTCGCCGGCTCCCACAGCTGCTACTGAGCGCCAGCCACTGCGTTTCCCGATATCTCGAACGTGCATGGCGGGACACAGTGCTTCGCTTTGCCGCCAAACCTCTGGTGGTAAAAACACAGGGAGCTCCCACGACGATGCATCCTCACACCGACTGCAGCTACCACCGCTGGATCCTCCGTCGACGTCTGCTGGGGCACCGCCGTGCTCTGCATCGCAAAACACCTGGTAGCCAACAGGACCTGGTCTGCTTCCTCAGCGAGGCCTCAGTAATCACCAGCGGCAAGACGAGGAGAGTTAGCCAAAACTGCTCGTACCTGTGGCGGGAGCTGCCGCAGGAAAATGTGCGGGAAAAGGAGCGATAGCATAGTGTCCATTAGGTCCACGGCCGTACTGTCTCCCAAACGGGGCAGGGTGAGAATTTTATCCGCCCTCTCCACCGAGGACAGACTGAACCCCCGCAGAAGGAGCTGTTTGAGAGCGGGGTATTTCCCACGAGGAGGAGGGCTACGAAGCAATGGCATAGCCCTGCAGGTAGTCTGCTGATCCAGGGCAGAAACCACCAAGTAGTATCCGGAGTCATCTGCGTCCACACTCCGGAGGTGGAAGAGTGCCTCGACATGCTGAAACCATGAAGCTGGATCACTCCGCCAAAACCCTGGAAGTTTCACAGCGGGAGCGGCAGGAAACAGAGCCGGCCGTGAGAGCAGGAGAGACGGCGAGGTCGAGTCCGCGGCAGAGGCCAAGCCCATGGCCGATGCTGAGTCCGCAGCCGAGACAGACGGAGAAAAACTGTCTTCCATCTCATCTGTCATTTCACAACAGGGGTTACCAATGTGGCGAGAAAGAAAAGGACTTCTGGGCCAAAAGCAGAGTGACCAAAATGAAGGACGGACACAACAGTAAGGGCTCAGACCCCGAGACCTGCTCGGTGAGAGACAACTCTCTAACATGTACACCACAACACACCCCTTTTTTCCTTCAAGGCTCAAAATTTTCCATGATGTCACTGGCATGTAAGACCCCAGCCCCTAGCCCCCCTTCAGTCAGGGTGAGGCTGTTGATCAGTATCTGGTGGGAACTCATAACCCCCCCTTCCTGCTTCCTGAGAGGGCATCTGGCTTTGTGTTGACATTAAGTCAAGGGTCATCGGCCAGAATGTTCCCTTTATGGGGGTTTATGGCTTTACAACCCTACAGACAAACCACCTGGGTCAAGCTTGAGTGGTTTGGAGCACCTCAGGGTTTAAAGAGTTTTAACATTTCACCCAACACGGATTTAGCATTCATCAATACACAAATTCATTTAGCAACAGTACCAAATGCTTAAGGTTAGGAATTAAGCTTAGGGTTAGGATTAGGGTTAGGGTTAGTTTAGGGTTAGGTTTAGGAAAAAGGATTTGGTTAGAGTTAGAACAATGTGGGGGGCGTGGTGCCGGGCAAGATGGCGGACAGGGCACAAGCAACCTTTTAACCCATTTAGGCCTAAAACGCCTGGAAAAAAATGCCTGTAAAACCCATGGGCGATTTCAGAAAAGGCCCCGAAAACCTGAAGTTCCAGAAAGTTCCAGAAAACCTGAAGTTCCTGAAGTATGCAGCAGTTGTGTCAACGCCTACTAAATGATTGATTTCGCAGCCTCTGTAGCAGATAGGAACAAAATTCAAAAAGTATTTGAGAGCTTACACTTCTGTTCCTGAGAAATTAGATTTATTTAGATACACCTTCACAAAAGTAAAAGGCGGGAAACTTCACAACTACTCCGCTAACCAAGAAGAGGCTATGGACACCTCAAAACCAAACAAGGCTAGTAAAATAAACGTAAAAATATAACTTTAGCAGACACCCCAACAATCATGACCTTACCTCAGCTTGCGCATCGTCAAAATGGCGCCAAACACACTTTGTCCCCAAGACTTATAGAATTTGTCACCACAAGAAGGCGCTGTCCCACCATAACACCAGTGTCCATGACAAGTGGAATACAAATACTTTTAACTCTGTTTACACCTACTGACGAGAAAATGCCCACCTGTCAGCTGCTCACACTCAGGTGATTGGATACGAGTCTGCTGTGATCAGAAACGTGGGCCGTTTCTCAATTCTCAGAGTGCAGACTCCATACTTGTGAACTCCTGGGTACGGACTTGCGGGTGCAGACTCGGAGAACGGACTTGAGGAGTTCACGAGTGTGGACTCGGCTTTTTCAGCGTTTGGAATGACTGGACTCAGTGACATCACAGGAAGTAGCTCATGAACATGAGGCTGTCAGCTTTTACTGTATAACATTTAACAGCCTCATATGAAATTAAAAGAGTGAGACACTGCAGGCGAAGTTGAAAGATGTTTTTAAAGACATCAATTACAAACTTTTGCTGTAAACAAAAATAGAATTTTACATTTTAGTCAATTTCACATTATTTATACAATTATAGCTTACATAAATAAGGCTTTATGTGTAAAGTAATTAAAAATATCCAATGTGCAAACTGAAACAATAATTAAAAAAATAGGTCAAATATTATTTATTAATTTGTTTGGGGGTTGCAAATTATTCTGAAAAAAACGAACAAACAATTTAAACTTTAAAATATGAAACTGTTTTGGAAGTTTCCATATAAAGATTTGTCTGCAGTGCCCCCTTAATAAAACAATGTAAAAAAAAAAAGCATTTGTCCTCAATAACCTGTTTATGACGATAGGACTTAATATTGCTGTCACGAGAAAATGAAAGCATGACCAAAGTTGTTTCAACACTTCTGCTCAGAAAACCATCTTGAGCAGGAAGACACTTCTAAAGACTCTTAAACCGGTCACATCTCCGCATTTATTTACATCCGCACGATCAGCTGTTGTTCAGCTGGAGCGTGGCTCGCAGGTGGATGCTCGCGGTGATCCACGTGCTCAAAAGCCAAACGGATTGTGGGAAATATAGCTGGCGGAGAACGCACAAGTCTCCTCTGATGCATCCTCGGTAAAACGGGCAGAGCAAATTCTCATCCAGCGAACTTGCTGAGAAGCGAACTTTGAATTGGAACAGGACTTGATGACGTTTCACGAGTCCACGAGCACACACAAGTACACAGATTGAGAAACAGCCTAGGGTTGGGCGATGTCCCCTTAATTGGCAGCTGTCGATGTTTACAGTGAACCATCGTGATGGACGATGATATCGTCCAACTCTCATTATAAGCATTTTTTAAAGATATTTACATAATCTATAGGCGGCATTTTATTTATGTTAGGAAAAATGTGAGATTGCAGGATAAATGGATCTAAACTAAATTTTGCAACAGAAATGTGTTAAAGCTTGTGCGTAAAAGTCTCAGAGGAGAACGACTTATTCAGCGCGTCATCTGATCCTCAATACCAAGGCTCTTATCACACCAATACAAATGTAAATCGGAGCTTATTATTTGCATTTGCTCAATGTTAACGTAATGTTTAAGAAACAGTGGGTGAACGGGACAATATTTAGAAGTTTGCGTCGTAGCCTACGTTTTTGAAGCTGCTCCACGCGCCACCCGGTCCGTGTGCTCGTAGCCTCGAACCTTCTGCACCGCCTCTTTCTCTCCTCTCTCTCTCCTCTCTCTCTCCTCTCTCGGCCCTTCGTGAGAACATCCAAACCCATGCGCTCTCAGCTCCGATGTGAGATCCATCGCGGCATTTTAAAACTGTTTAGTTTCCGTACGAAAAGCAAAGCGAAATCACGCGGTGTTAAACAGTAGCTTCTTTTAGAGAGAGCCCCGCGCGTCAGAAATAGAGCAGCGCTGCGTCTTTATTTTAATAATTACGGCTAACACATCATGTCTTCGGGCTTCTGGTAGGCTACTTAAACTAGCATGCATATTAGCTATATTCGAGATTTAATTTACAGTGCAATCCCTGCAAAGTTTGTAGGCTTACAAGGCCCACAGAAGATCAGCGCGTGTTTCTGACAGGAGGGGGCGTGGCATCACGATGGTGGCTCTCCATCGTGATGTTGCTCATCCATCATGGACGATGATATCGTCCATCGGCACAACCCTACTTCAGACCTTTTTCTCAGCCCCCGTCGCGTCGGCTACTCTCGCCGATCATCCAGGCGCATCTCGAACAAGGCTATCGGTCAAATGAAGACACGTGACCAACAAGTACACTGGAGGTCGCCATTTCGGCTGCGTGTCATATGACACCTGTCAATCCTTGTGTTGATTGGTTTACAGCACGGAGAGAAGTAAATCATTGGGTCGCACAGCTGACTGGCGTCCCCTGCTAATTTGCGCAACCTGCCCTCCATGGCATATTTTCCACCTAGGAAACCTATGGAAACGTAAGTTTGTGTATTTTTTGGTCAGAGTTGCTACAGCAACTTTTCACGTAACAACTGTTCACCATTTTCTTACTGCAAACTTTTCTGTGTAACGGTAAATCACTCCACCTCCGCAATGGCGCGCTCCTGTGGGCCAAATGCGACGTCACAATTTTTTGACCGAGCTAGTTCCATGGGAGCAACATCAGACTCATTTTGATATTTTATTTTGATCTGTGATTTAATTATGAGATCATTTATTGTAGGTTCTTAATTCATTTGTTTTATTAGGGACAGAGTACATTAACCTCTTAACCCCCACCTGAACCATGCACATTTTCTTCAGTTTGGCTTTGCCCAAAGCTACAAGCATGAAAAAATAAAAAAGTATCAAAATGGCAACAAAAACGAGGATGAAAACGCAACAAAATGCAGCAAAAAAAGTAAAAAAAATAAAAAAAAGGCGTGGTGAACGCGACAAAAAAGAATGAAAAAAGCGATGAAAGTTTGACAAAAACAGAAACGTGACAAAAAGCAACAAAATTGCTTCAAAAATGTGACAAAGTGCAGCAAAAACGTGACAACAAAGTTTACAATCACTTTTGTACGTCTTAGCTTTCAAATGAAGTGTTGCTCTCAGGTGAGAAGCTTTTAGATTTGGGTAAAGCTGAACGGGCTGAATGTTACATTTCTCAGCTGGATGACAATATGGTTGTGTGAGTGAGTGGTCGGAGGGGCCGATGGCACAGACTGGTTGCCTCGCTTCCATCAGTCTTCCCCAGGGCAGCTGTGGCTACAACAGTAGCTTAACACCACCAAGTATGGAGTGAATGAATAATGATGACAGTGCACTGCTTTGAAAACTTGGTAATACAGGCTTGTAAAGCGCATTACAAGTGTAAGGCATTATTATGATTATTATTTTCTAAAATCCAAGATACTGTAAAACCTGGTTAAAATGCTGTTTTTATTTTCATTTTAAACCCCCCAACGCTTTCACAGTGGGCTACTTATTAAATCAAAGCAAAAGTTTTGTTTTGTTTTTCTTCTAGGTATAGGTAATTGTAGTCTACCTCATCTTGCTTACTTTGTACAACTACTTTTCCAAAAGGCTGCTGATAATAGTCTTTCTATATCAAGTAAAAGTGTAAATAAAACTAGACCACAACTCACGTCTGCCCTTTCCGGCCTCCGTCCTATAAATACCTCAATGTTCATGTTTATGTGCCTCTCCCTCCCATCCTTATTTTCAGTACTTTTCATTTCTTCCATCTTTAGGTCAGTGAGGATGAAAGCCCCAAAATGGCAACATAACATTACTGAACTAGATGAAGGAAAATAAAGGTTATTTGACTTAAGGAATTTAAGGAAGCAAGCACTCACCCATTCATATGGTTTCAGACACTGGAGGTGAACACACTGCTGGACCATCTTCATCTTCGTTTTATTTCAGTCCCATTGAGATAAAGAATCTCTTTTTCAGGGAGTCCTGGCCCCAGAGGGAACCTATTGTACATAATTTTAGTGGTAGGGGAAACCTCTGCAGAAAAAGGAGAGCATGCAAACTCCACAGAAAGGCCCGCCCAGGAGGGAATCGAACCCGGGACCTTGTTGCTGTGAGGCACGCGCGCTAGCCGCTGCACCACCGTGCAAAGATAGTATTAATGAAAGAAATTAATCAAATATATTTTCTTTGTAAAAAGCTAAATTGCATTTGTTACAGCTTGATAAATAAAATTAAAATACATTAAAAGAAATAATAAATTTCAAATGGAAAAATAAGAGCACACAACATCCTGGTCATTTGAACTTTAGTCCAGGGACATGGAAATATATTTCTTTGACATCAAAAGTGGTGCAAAAAGATGGTGGTCTTAGTCCGGTCTAAGGACTAAACTGCTGGTCAGATGGATAATGCAGTTTCAAAATAATTGAGGTGCAGAGGTGATGCTGTGCAGCGTCAGTTTGACAGTGTTCAGTCAATAAATCAGAGGGGAAGTGCCTGATCCAACTAAACAAACCATACCTTTAAAACAGCCAAGACATTTCCACAAATGACCGAAAATAAAACAAAGGTGATATTTAAAAAAAAAAAAAAAAAAAAAAAACACATTACAAACTCGGCTTTGAAAAATAAAATAAAAAAGTACATAAAAATAGATAAATAACGCATGTCTATTTAATTTAAAACCAATTCCTTTAAAAAGCCCTGGCAATCATATTTCACAAATAAAGGCTCATGAAGCACCAGGTAAAAACATCACAAGGAACAGCCAGTCACCACAGATATGAAAGAAAACATCTGTTAAGACTTTCTTTTTGCCTTATGGACATTTTATCAAGTGAAAAGGCACCAAATGACAAAATAAAAACCCCTGCATAAAAAAAGGGGAATATAATGTTCCAAGCTTCATCATGAGGCACTGAAGAGATCACAGTGATGCCCGTCTTTACAATCCCACATTGGTCCATGTCCTCAGGAAAACAGCAACATACTTCGGTCAGTCCAATCTAGTCTTTGCTACCTTACTAGGCACATTTTATCTGACAGGTTTGGTCCTTCATCCTTCAATAATAATAATAATAATAATAAAAATAAAATAATAATGATTATAGCATCTGTCCATCATGACCAATTGTTTTCATGAATAAAAAAAAGGGACCAAAAGCATCAAATACTTAAATACAGTACAAATTAAAATGACAATTTTTTTTTTTTTCTTCAAATATTCACATTGTTTGACATTTTTTCAGATATAGTTTGGGTCCATTTCCATACCAAGTGATCAGTTTGTGTGCATCTATTTGAGCTGCTGGATGAGAGAGTGTGTGAGTCCCAGGCTCAGCAGCTGCACAGTGGACAGCTGGGCCAAGTGAGGGAAGGTTTTCAGCACTTTCTCCCAGCTTAGTTCCAAGAGGCTCGGCACGACCAACCACAGTTTGTACAAAGAGCTAGTCCTTCGGTTCCCAGACATGTTGATGACCCCACCATGGACGTACATACAGCCAGCCTGGAAAATAAAGAGGCTTTTTAGTATCCAGTTTGAGTGTTAGCGATCCAATTTTTTCCCTAATCAACAGATGGGGGCCAAGCCTTCCCATGGTGGCTCAAACTCCAGCATTGCTTTGTACAAATAGTAGGATTTGTCAAACAGAGCAAGATGGTCTTGGACTTCTTAAAAAGGGACTATACGGAGTTTAAAATATTAAAATTAAGGGGGGGTATTATGTAAAAATTTACTTTTTCAAGCTTTATATCATGTTATTATGCCATTCCCTCATTAAACATGAAACATGCCTGGAGTGTTGCCTTGGCTCATTCACATATTTTTGAGTAATCAGAAAAAACTTAGACGGCAGCCATTTTAGGTGTAGCTATGCCTCAGTCCTCCCAGGAACACCCCCACCTCCTGGAAACGCCTCTGGACCTTTCGTCACCAGCCAAGCCACCAACCACTGCTCCTCAGCTCAGCAGAGCCCCCTCCCCGCACAGTAGTGTTGTTTAGATGCCACAGCAGTGTGCTGAAGGGGGCGTGTCGGAAAGCTTCTTAAAGAGACAGAGGCCGATTTCAAGACTGAACGTCTTGAAATAGCCATTTTGAGAGAGCAATTTTATTCAAGGCAGTTATTTTAATTTACTGCATATACCGACAAACAGAAGGTTACGTCATCATTGTAGTATGCTATAGACTGGTGCTATGTGATTGAAAAAAGCATAATAAATAGTATTTTCCTCCCCCTACTTGTTCCAGCAATGTGCTAATGTGTAGAATGAGCCCAGACCTATTCACTACAACTGCCTCCAAAATTCTGCACTGTCGCTCAAAATGTTGTTACTTCGGGTCCGTCATGCACGAGCTTAATATAGAAGCTGCAGTTACGTGCAAGACCTGAGGTGGCAGTAGCGAGTATACAAATGACCAAATTGCATCTAGTCCCTTTAACTGAGTGCATTTCCTCCAGTTCGTCTTTACCCAAAACTAAAAGCTTCTCAACTGGAGAGCAACAGTGTAAAGTCAAGTACAGCGTTGGCTTTAAAGCCCAAATCACGGCACTTCAGAGGCAAAACTCGGGTCACATGACCTTCAGCCACGAGGCCGTCTTAACGCAGTGCACACCGGCACCGCGGCTCCAATGCGCGCCTCCTCCTCAGACACCACAGACACTGACCTCTCCTCACTCGGACACTGACTGACCTCTCCTCACTCACACCACCCAGACAGACAGCTCTGCTTGTTCCAACACAGAGCCCAAGCTCAAGTACAGCGTGTGCATAGGTTTGGATGAATGAAATGCCCCACAGTTGATCGTGTTTTTATTGGCAAACCCAAACCTTCCTATTGGCAAATACAGCCGACACTTAAGGCTCTTCTTTATGTTCAAAACATGTGTTTTGAAAAGTTTTATTGATGGAATAAACAGAAAGATGCCAATACGTGTGATCAGAGAAGCAGCTCTCACGCTTCATTAAAACTCCTCGAGTCCGTGTCGTCCCTGCACGAGCTGCTGCAGCGTCAGCCCCTCCCTCTCTGTGTCAGCCCCTCCCTCTCTGTGTCAGCCCCTCCCTCTCAGTCTCTGGCCTTTGGTTAAACCCACTCATTACCGCCTCATGTTTAGGGAAAGTTACTTTGCATTGCCTTTTATGGTCAAATGGAGGCGGGCAGAGGGCGTGTTGTGATGTCCGCAGCTTTCTATCTTTCAGGTGTGCGTACCCGCGCAGACGCAGGGTTTATAAAAATCGGAAAAAAACTCTGCGTACACATTTTTTTCTGACTTTGCTACGCACTTTCAAAGTCAGAGTCTCATGCACAGTTTGATAAATGAGGCCCCTGCCCCCTTAGGGGAAACTATTGTACATGTTTAGTGGTTGGGAAACCGGAGTACCTGGAGGAAACCTACACAGACAAAAGGAGAACATGCAAAAGGAGAACAGAAAGGGCCCGTCCAGGTGGGAATCGAACCCAGGACCTTCTAGCTGTGAAGCACGAGCGCTAACCGCTGTGCCACCATGCCGCTATTTCAAATGTAGTAGCTACATTAAAAAAAAATGTTTTTATTATTATTATTATTATTAAGTACAGGGACTTTAATCAGGGGATGCTACCTTTTTTAGAAATTCAAAATAAAGCAGGTGATTGTATAAAGAAAAAACAATACTTACTGGAGTTACTGCAGCACAATGGAAGTACGCTGGCTCGGGCATGACCGCAGGAAGCTTGGTCCACTCAAACGTTAACAGGCTGATCTTCCAGAGGTCAGACAGGATCATCTCTCCATTATAACCGCCACAAATAAAAACCTCTGGACAAATCAGTGGAGAAAGCTGGTAAACAAATACTTTAATTTTAAGGATCTGCGCAACTTACCTTTTTGAACCTGAACACAGCTGTGACAGCGGCGTGCAGCAGGATACCCTGTTGTATAGATGAGATCCATTAGTTTTTATTATTATTCCCTTTCTATTAAAGGCCTACTTAACAAAAGTGATGGCACTTACCAAGCTTTCCATGGGGTTTGGTTAAAATCTCCTCCCAGTAATTTGTCTCCAAGTTGTATGCATAAATCTAAATACAATTTGAAGTTAAAAAGGTGGAATTTTGAATGCGAAAAAAAAAAGACCCTGATAAATTATAGTACGCATTTGACCTTTTAAATGACCCAGAAACTAATCGGGTGGTTAGTGTGGCGCTTTTACTTTCCATCACTATGACGCTGTAGGGTCAATTGTTTTAGGTTTTCTCTGCTGATGAAACCATCTCCATGGTTATGCATACATTCCATCGTTTAAAATTCTTCAACTTCTAGCCAGGAACCGGCAAACTTACACTTTCCCTATTTTGACCGACTTGTTTCATAGTAGTTTCACAGAATGATTGTTGAGGAGCAACTTTAAGGAGGCTACGTCACACAGCACACGTCAAAAAGTGCATATAGAGGGGAAAAAAGTAACTAATTAGAACATTTATATAAATTTCACAATAAATTTTACAGATAAATTATTGCCATTGTTATTGTTGTTGCTGTTGTGTTGTTATCATCACTATTTTAACTTTAAACTTTAAATGTAACAGTCTAGGATTATTACCTAATAATCTGTAGATTATTCTTAGAATCAAACTTAATCGATTCAGACAGCAGTACGGCTATTGATGCTGATGGTAATATAAAGGAATTAAATTCTTAGAAGTAAATCATGCACATATCTATGTACTCCGCATTCAACATAACCCGTAGTACAGGGCAGACAGGTGGGGGTCGGCAGCTCGAGGAAACCCTCTTCTGGCAGCAGACTCCTAAACATTTGTCTCTTTTAATGCATAGTATAGGACACTCAACAAAGGATGGTCCGGTTACTCGGGGGCTGCTCCCCTCTGGCAGCTGGTCCAGTCACAGAGAAAAAACAAACAAACAAAAAAAACAAAACAAAAACGAATCCCTTGTAACACACATCATTAAGATCATTCTTGTTATTATGAGCATCAATCGGTCTGCGATTAATGTACCTTTCATGAATAAATGTGGAGTATGTTATGTATCAAACATTTTGATACAGAGTAATGTTATATGGGTTGTAATGGTGATGATGAATAACGATAATGCCAACACGGTAATGAATTCGGTATGGGAAACAGAAATAATACAATGGTTGTAGCGTGTGAGATACTGTGAGTGTTGACCTGGTATAATGCAGTATGGCATCTGTTGAAATGTAACCAACTCGGTTGATAGTTGTCTTGTAAGATGGTAAGAAATATGCAGTGTTGTTAGTTATTGTTATTTAAGTTTATGAACAGGGGTGGGAGTCAATAAGCTTGTCTTCTTCCCACTCCTTTTCGAGTTAGAATGTATATTATTATTTTTCTTTTTTTTTCTTTTTTTCTTTTATTGTGTATATATATTTTTCTGTTTTTTTCTTGGATTTTGTGCCTTAGCTCGAAATAAAAACTCAAACAAACAATAAAAGTAAAAGAGTAAACAAAAAACAAACAATACCTCAGAAAATCACTTTAAGACTTTTTAATACTGATTAAGGGTCATAATTTGGCAATTTTTCTTCAACCCTGTGCAGAGAAAACCTACCAGAAACCCTGAATAAAAAAAAACAATGGATCCTGGAGCATCATAGAGGCCACCGTGATGGAAAGAAAAGGCGCCATGCAGATCACTAAAAGATCAAATAGTCACTCTAGGTCACTCTACCTAAAATGTCTTACAATGCACCTTAAACAATTATTACACGCACAAACAAGATCCAAGATACCTTTTCTAGAGGGTATGAGGTCCATGAAGTCCCTCCACCCAAGACATATATCCTTTGTCCGTCGTGTGCCAGTTCATGTCTGTACCTGTAACAAATGGGCCACAGTTCAATACATTTTCATATCCATAGCACTTGTGTCATGTTAAAAAGATATCCTTTGATGAACCTTTCTTCAGGAAGATCTGTGGGTGTGTTGTTTGGTTTGATGTGGGACCACTCTCTCGTGGACAGGTCCAGTCTGTGCAGATCTGTGCTATAAAGGTAGCCCGTAGTTCCTCCAAACACGTAGAGGAATCCGTTGACAATGATCATGGCCTGAACAAGCACAGCATCAGTTTTGTGGACAGTTTTATGGACACAAGATATAAGTGAAATATACCTGTCCATAGATCTTGTTAGGCTTCGTTCCTTTGCAGTTAAGAAGATTCCATCTTTTGTAGTGAACGTTGCAAACATGGACATCATTGCCATTATTTTCACCAAAGGGAATGCCAGTCCCACCAAACACAAGGAGGTTGTTGCCGTGCATGACAGCTGAAAAAGGCAACAGCCATATTTACTTACACAAGTCCCAGTTTTTAGCATCGAAATTAACTTCTATAAAAAACTTCCCAGAATTCACAGTAAATGGTGCTTTTATAGCGCTTTTCTACCTACGTTAGGCACTCTTGCCCAAGGACACAACGACAGTGTGCACCTTCAGGAGGCAGGATTCGAACCCCCGACCTTCCGATCATGAGACGACCCGCTCTACCATCTGCGCCACCGTCGCCCCGACAGTAGTGCTGGGCGATATGACGATACATATCGTGGGGACGATAGAAGAGTGCCTATCGTGCCATTTCTCTTCTATCGTTTCTAACCTAATTTAATCAATTATTAAAGCAAATATTTCATTACATAGGCCACAAGAATGTATTAGTGTTGTCTTGTCACTATGCATCCTCTAAGTTTATATTAAGTGATTATAAACAAGAATAAAAAAGAACTTTTTCGCAAAGAAACTCTGCCTTGTGGTTTTGCGACACCACCCTGCTTTACGATATCTCTGTCCGCCGCCACACCTGCTGTAGCAACGGCGACATCTAATGGACGTACACGCGGGGCTCTCTCTCCCTGTTAAACACCGCGTGGTTTCACTCTGCTTTACGCACGGCAGCTAAACAGCTTTTTAGTGATGGATCTCACATCGGAGCTGACTGAGAGAGCGCGTGGATCTGGATTAAACACACGAGAGAGAAGAGAGGAGAGGCGTGGTGCAGGAGGTAAGAGACGGATCGGGCAGCGCGTAGAGCAGCTAAAGACGTACAATACAAACTGCTCGCCCACTGTTTCTTAAACATTACATTAAAGTTGAGAAAATGGCGATAATAAGCTCCAATTTACATTTGTTTTAGTGTAATATGAGCCTTGATATTGAGGAGCAGATGATGCTCTGAGTAAGTCGTTCTCTACGCACGAGTTTACACATTTCTGTTGTTAAATTCGTGTTGACTCTGGTCAGATGTTTAGCCCATTTATCCTGCAGTCTCACATTTTTCCTGACATTGACAATATAGGCTATATAAATTGTCCATAGCAAAACCACTGCTTCAAAATAAAGTTGAAAAAAGTAAGCAATGATATTTTGTCAAACTTTTCAAAGAATAACTGAAAACTGACTTTATTGTGGTATATCGTGATATGTATCGTTATCGTGATATAAAATAATCCATATCGTGATACAAGTTTTTTCCATATCGCCCAGCACTACCCGACAGTGTGTAACAACGCAAGGTTCACGCGCATCAACAACAACAACTACACGCTTTAATACAACTGGAGGAGTTTCACCCTCAACTCTATTTACGTTTCCATTTTTCCCCCCAGCATTTAAAAAAAACAAAATAACTGCTCACTATAAAATGTATTTTAAAAGATATCCGGTCTGTGAATGGGGCAAAATGGTGATCTACACATTTCACATTCACGTGAACAAATACATAACAAAATTCTTATGATCTTTGATGATGTTACTGTATTTACTCATACTTTACTGTGATTGGTTCAATTCAGTCACCAGAGGAGAGTTACATTTTGTCAAGTCACGTTTTGAAGTAATTGCACTTCTACTAAATGATACTTTTTATTTATTTTTTATTATTATTATTAATAATTTAAAGTTACTTGTTCCACATCGAGTACATCTTTATGCGTCCACATGAAGCTTTTGCCAGATGTAGTTTTGTACTTTATTCTTCAGAATCTCATGTTTTGTTTCTCATAATATATGTCACTAGTACTCTATCATAAATCAGACTTATGCTCAAACAGTGATCCAAGTAGTCACAATACTCAAGTATCCTTTTCGCCAGGTACTTTTTTTTACTCTTTAGTAATTATTTTGTCCGGAAGAGGGGGGAGGGATGAAAACGGGGTGAGGTTTGCGTCAAGTGTTGGAGGAACAGTTGGTCACTGTCACCAAAGCATAATGACAGAATCCGAAAACAATTTTTAATTCACAACTGTGCTCAGAATTAGAGAGTGGGGAGAGAGAAAAAAAACGGAGGTTAACATAGAGTCGCGCAGAAGCTCTTCCTGAAGTGAACACATACGATTTAAGAGGCTGATTGCACGTGTATCAAGCAACAACCCATGTAGTAGCACTCATACCTGACATGGAGGCAAGCTCCGTCGGCATGTAACCTTCTGTGCGGACTTGCTGCCAGGTACCTGTTGCAAAGTGAAACCGCCAAAGCTCTCTGAAGAGAGGGTAATCTTCATTTTCTGACCCTCCAGCCTCCTCAAAGTCTGGGTTATAGCCTCCAAACACATACAGGTTAGTGTTGTCTGCCACGCAGCGATGTCCACTCCTGGCAGGAGGTACAAACTGCCCTGTAGGATAGAAAATGGAGGTTCAACTGGTTTGCTTCAAGCTTAAGGTGACCAGACATCCCAGTTTTGAGCTCTATGTCCCATGTCCCTGTGAATTTCCACACTGGGACATGGGACATGAGAAATGCCCAAAGTCCATTACTTCAATGTTGATTAGCCCATTTAATTGACATTAGACTTTGACAAACAAACGGTTTACCGTTCAAAACAAAAGTCATTTGGCTCACCCCAAAATCAGGTCACCCTATTCAAGCTTCACAAACACAATAATAACAGGTTAGCACCTTCTCTTAAAAATCTGTTGGGGATCCTCAGGTTGGGACATGAAGGGGAGAAAAGCCGTCGTGCCTGGAGCCACCGTGCACGCTTTTTGGATCCTGTCAATGATAGGAGACGGAAAAATCGCGATCACTGGCGGTGTTCAGAGGACAGTCAAACAGCAAGACATGTTTCAGTCCATGTTATCACATGGATTATGACTTGACCAGATCTTGTTCTTTGCAGCAATCCTTGCATTTAAACAAAGCCTTTAGTAATGCATTAAAAACAATCACTTTATCATTGCAATGAGCTTCCTTAGCTGCGTTAGCTAGCCTCTTAGTGCGTCCTCTGGCAAGACATTAAGCTAACACCATCGAAGCTAACTGATGCACGTTTGTGAACAGAATAAAACACTGCGGTGCATAGTGTGGACATCAGATAAAATATACCCCGTCATGTCACATGCATTTGTACACAAGCGCTTTTGTTTACAAACCTGAGTCTCGGATGGAGGGCCTCCATGACAGTTTTTCGAACGTACTTAATAAACTAGATGTAGAACTGTATTCAGGCGAAGACATTTCCGTAAATAGCTCGGAGAAGAAACAGAAACAGCTCAAACCAACTTGTGTCTGACAGAGGACTTCTGAAACGGAACGGTATTTTATAATAGATCCATGTATCAGACACAAGCCAAAGCTCCCACTGAAGTACCAACACTTGAAGTACACACACCTGGCCAATCAGGAGTCAGCATGGCTCTGCTACGTTCATGGAAAACTGTAAAACCAATCACACATTTCAATCTACATACATGGTGGCGAGTGCACACTGGGCTAGTCGAGCGGTTGCAGGAGGAGGACGTGGGTTGGTGGAGAGCGGAGACGCCGTAGTAGTGATGGCAAGATGAAGCCCCATTACATTACATGAAGCATTGAGCATCGCAGCCAACTGCATCTCACACAGTTCGAAGCAACAAGGTGCTTTATTGGCTCCACTACGACATCATGTGGACAAAAAAAAAGTATAACATGCTGAGTGCTTACAATAAATGGTGGGGGCTGAAAGACAAAATTTGAGAATTTGGAGAGTTGTGATGTAAAATGTGCTTGTGTTACTTTGTTTATGACTGTGCTTATGCAACAAGTAAATGTGTGTAAAAAGACAAAAACAATAAATGTATTATTTTTTATTTGGAAATAATATTTTTCCCACAGTATTTGGACGGTTTCTTTTTTTGCAAAGAATTTCGCCTGCTTTTGAAAAAAACTCTTTCACAGCGCACAGATGATGCACAAAAATGGGCACAAAAATGACAAGTTTGTACAAATTTGGATAGATATTTCTGTCTTTCCCAATATTTAATATTTGGTTGCCCCATATAGGTTTGCACCTCAACTTTGGCATTGGCAGTAACATTCGTGGTTCTTGTCTGCTGGAATGTGGCATCAAAATGATGCCACAGTTTGCTTCCTAGAACAGACAAACAGGCTGTAAGTGATTAAATATTAGCACAATTAGAAGATATTAATTACCTCCTGCCACAGATTGAGAAGCTTCTGATGATGATGATGAAGCAGATGAGGATGATGTGAGCCTTATAACTTTAGCACATTCCACGATCAACCTTTTTTCTGCTTCCACTGCTCTATTGGGGCTAAAGAAGCATATTTGTTTGAACCTTGGGTCAAGCAGAGTAGCCAGGGACATAATGCTCATGGACTGGAGAAGGTTCAGCTTCTCTCTCAGCTGTCTTCGCAGCTACTCAGCTATTGCTCTGTTACTGTAGGTGTCTGAATAAGTCCAATCTCCTGTTCTTTCATAAAATGATGTAGACTGGCCAAATGTGGAATCACTTTGACCCGGACACCTTCTTCTCCACAGACGGCTTAATTGGAGCATAGTTAAATGGTGCTAGCACTTTCAGACTGTCTGCTATAATGCTATATTGTTCTGCTGTGAGTGGTGCAATGCCTGTACAGTATGTAGACCGGCCAAAGCTGCTCCAACAGGCTCTCTCAGATTATACAGACGCTGGAGCATGAGATACTGTTCTACCGTGTATCAACCTCCTGAATAAGTCTAAGCTCTGGGAGGCCCATTTGCACTTGCATCTGTGTTAGTCTCTCCTATAAAACAGTCAACAAAATTATTATAATATTATTATTATTGCATGTGTCAATGCAGAGACAGAAATAATATTTTACATATTACAAGTGATGCCACAGTGGTGCTGCTCTTAAAATAGCCAACTATCTTACGACTGTTAGTCCAGATATCACATAATTCAGGACATTGGTCAAGAGCTTTTTTATCATCAGGTTCAGACTATGTGCCACACAAATACTGTGACGCAAAGGAAGCTCTCGAGCACGAGCACCCATATTGGCAGCACCATCAGTCACCAGACATGTCACCTTTTCAGCTATACCCATTCAGATATGAGAGAGGTCTTTACTCTAGACATATTTGCTGCAGTGTGGGCCTCAGGGAAATGCTGCACCTCAAGGACAACTGACTGCAGGGAGGTGTCTTCATCAATAAAATTACATGTCACAGCTAGATAAGCATCAATGTTAAAGGGGGGTATTATGTAAACTCGACTTTTTCAAGCTTTATATCATGTTATTATGTCATTCCCTCATTAAACACATGCCTGGAGTGTTGCCTTGGCTCATTCACATATTTTGAGTAATCAGTAAAAACTTAGACGGCAGCCATTTTAGGTGTAGCTATGCCTCAGTCCTCCTAGGAACGCCCCCACCTCCTGGAGACACCTCTGGACCTTTCGTCACCAGCCAAGCCACCAACCACTGCTCCTCAGCTCAGCAGAGCCCCCTCCCCGCACAGTAGTGTTGTTTAAATGCCACAGCAGTGTGCTGAAGGGGGCGTGTCGGAAAGCTTCCGTTAATACCCCCTCTTTAATAGAGGTCTGATGTCAAACTAACAGCAGATGCTTTAGCCACAATGGCTATCATTGAATCAACACACGCATCAATACGCGCTTCAATAAACACCCCTCGCTCTAGATTACTCGGCACACGCTTCGAAGCTTCGACACGATCGGCACATCCCTACGCTGTAGTGTCAGCGAGTTTTGAATCTTTGAAGAAGAAGAAGAAGATCTTTATTTATATAGCGCCTTTCACAAACATGGTCACAAAGCGCTTTACATGAGAGCATTTTACATTCACTCCATACTCGGTGGTGGTAAGCTACATTAGTAGCTTCAGTTTCCCCTGGGGTAGACTGACAGAAGCGCTGTCGCGACTGCACACATCTGCTCCAACGGTTTGATCTTTGATTGCTTATTGGTTCAACTTTTTGGATGGCCTGTTCCTCGGGAGTTGGAGAAAGGGTTTTTCAGGAAGGGGATAGTAAAATGGGGAGTAGGAAGCGTGGTGCCGACACCTCACTCAGAAGAGACGGAGTTCGATTCATGAAAATGGCAAAGGCAATCGAATAGTTTCGTGTTATCTTTAAGTTAAAAGAGCTTAAATCCGTTAAAAGTTAAAAGTGCTGGGGAGGGCTTGGATGCCCGCGCTTTGTCGAATGGAGCATTGCTGGTTCTGTGTAAAAGCAAGGTGGATAAAGTAGCTAAGGTAGCGAAGATTGCCGGAAAAAAAGCAGAAAAAAGCAAAAATACTTGTGTGCTGAAATTTCAGTGTGAAATAAAGGAAAGCATCAAAGGTGGGACTGTGGGTGAAGTCAAATGGTTTAACCCCAATGCTCCAGTTTTGATTGCGTTTAATGGTAATATTTTGCCAGAAAGAGTGTTAATTGGCTGTTTATCATTTCCGGTTAGGAGTTATCAGAAACCCCCCGATGCGATGCTTCAAGTGCCAGCGTTTTTGGGCATTTGGCTGCTTCATGTCGCGATAATAGGCGGGGAACCAAGTGTGGAGGCAGGGGCAGACTGGCCATATATCCATTCTGGAAGAGCACATAAGGCCAGAGGGCACTGCAGTTGCACAGCGAAGCAGCAGATAGAAGTAGAGAAACTGCTCGCTCTGACTCCTCTGCAGTCATCTGATGATCCAATGGGGACGTGGAGAGAGTGCGCAAAGCAGGCGATCAAAACGGTGAGAGGGGAAACATTGCGAAAGGCGGAGACTCGGAGGGTCTTGTGGCCCTTGAACAAGCTGCTTTGAACACGTTGGTGACCCAAGCAGCAGGCCGAGGCGGAGCAGAGAGGTGTTGGTGCATGCAGGTGTGATAGCAAGCGAAAACACTTGACGAGACAAGGGCAAGGCTTATTTACGTATGTAACACAGTTCAGTAATGGATAAAAATGGGGGGCCACAAAGAAGTAAGATGGAAGGGGGAGCAGTAAAAAAAGACAAGGCTACAAAGTTTAGAATGTAAATACAAATGTTTACTTGTAGCAGCAATGCCACCTCTGACACCACAACTACAGCACAAGAACATGAAGTTGTTTGTGCAGGCCGCTCAGCATCTGACACTGCACCTGTATGATTTGAGTAGCGAGCAAGCAGTGGTTAAAATAAATGAACTGTTGGTTTAAACGCACTTACATAAAAATATGTATTTATTTATTTAACCGTTTTGTTGTTGTTAATTGGTGACAACAATTTCGGATTAAAAATTATTGTAAATTGATGTCAAAATATGTCTTTGTAGAAGTGCGCAGTTACGCTAATTTGGGCCGGGCTTGTCTGAGTCCAGGGCCGTTTTTTAGTCGCAGTCCGCCCCTGTGTGGAGGAGATCACGTGCAGTGTGCCTTCTCCAAAATGCTGTGACTGTGGAGGCTGTCATAGGGCATCCTTTAAGGAGTACCCGTTGTTTGCAAAAGAAACACATACAAGAGGTGAAAGAGCAACACAAGATCTCTTATGCAGGAGCTTTAAAAAGGTGGAGGCAAAGCCTCAGGCCCAGATTGTAAATACGGTTCCCCCAAGTGCTTCAAAAGGAGGTATAGATGGGTTTCCGTTTCTCGAATTACCCATGATCCTCAGCAGCATCCCATTTTTTCACTGACAAGGAGCCATGGGATGGAGGGTAGGTTAACATAACCATTGTAATGTACACGTGCACGATAATCATAACAATAAAAGATTTGGGTGCAGCTGTCATGTGAGCGGTAGCATTTGTCACGGTTATACAATGCGAAAAGGCTGTATTTACAACATGTGTTAGTGCCTTCGTGTGCTGTGTTTACCTCCTGATGAACGAAGAGCTCTCCCCAGGTCTGACTTTATGGGGGACGGCCTATGCTTCTTCCGCGATTTGTCCGAGTCTTCTCTGCTAGCCTAACTGTACTGTTTTTTGTTCGGCGGCAGCATGAAATAATGCAAGTCGACTATCTAAAATCTAAAACTAAATCTGTTTACTCTACTTCTCTTTGCATTTTACAGCAGTTTAAACAAAAGGGGCTATGATAAATAAAAAAGTCACTTTTTTGCCATTCATTGCCGCTTCGGCCACCAGTTCAACAGCTTTGTAGCTCCTAGAAATCTACGTTGCAAGAAAGTACTTAACATGAACTCGCACCACAATCACAAGCGATCAAAATGCTCTTGCAGCATTTATCTGTCAGATAAAAGCTGACAGACCCTGGCGAAAACAGGGAACAGTAGCAAAGGAATGAGACTCGGACACAGTCGAAGCATAAGCCGCCCCCCGTAAAGTCAGACCTGAGACGAGTGTGGGGCAACCGGCTAACCTTCTCTCGTACGAAGGTTTTTCTATCTCTGTTCCTTGGTGATGAATCACTTTAGGGGATATCGTAATGTTGTCTCTTCGTCGTGTCGGGATCTGCCCCACACAACACAGGTGTGAACCATTTTTCAGGATATTATGAATAATCCATAACACAAACAATTAGACCCTTGCCACACAAGATGGGAGGAATGTGACGTCATTGGAAAGCTATCCATAGAGAAGCGTGGCAGCTCCATTCAGGATTTGATTATAAATGAGGAGTCCTTTATGGCTTTCATTGTTGTTGTTGTTGGTAAAAATTCAAGATCAGATCTAATCAAGTGGGTGGTTGAGTCTGGTGTCAGATTCTTGGGGCTTAAGGACTATGCTCCCCAGTTGCTGATCAGCTACATGAAGGAGGCTCAGGAGGCTCAAAACCAGTCACTGAGTCAGTCCAGCACCAGCAGTGGGGCTGGAGATGGAGGAAGGGTGGTTTGAAGCCTTTTTCGGTGGGACTTAGCTTAATCTCCCATGGTCTGCATCCTGTACTGGAATGCTAGGAGCCTTAAGTTCATCAGAAATCTTGATGTGAAACCGGATATCTTGTGTGTCCAAGAGACACGGCTGAAATCGTGTCTAGATTTCTCAATTCCGGGTTATGATTGTTCGCGTAAGGATCCGGGCAATAGGTCTGGTGGTGGGTGCGCTACATTTATTAAAGTGGGTATTCAGTATAAACAATGTGAATGTGAAGTCTCATTGTTTAATCACTGAGGTGTGGAGCACTGAGGGTAAAATATGTGTTGTAAATTGTTACAACCCGTGTAAGCCTCTGATTTTGGCAGAGTTTGATGAAATTGAGAGAAGAACAGGTTCCTCTGTTATGTAGGTGGGTGATTTTAATGCCCATAACTCTGTGGGGAAGCCAGGAAATGGACGCAAATGGTTTAGTGGTAGTGGTAGTGTTGCAACCACCTTTTCTGCTTCCGGGTGCTTTTTGTGTTTGTGGGCACCTTTAAAGAGCTGTAGCTCAGTAATTCGGTATGTCTACTAAACATAGTTCCAGGAACAATCATAAAAAATGTTCTAGATTGTAAACTTTTGGATTTATAGGCTGCTAAAAAGGGCAATTTTGAATTTCGGATGTTTTTTCCCCAAAATGTTAGGGGCTCTACAAAAGAAGTGAATTGAGTGATCATCTTCATATTCTAGATTTTTGTTTATTAGGATATGACCTTGCTGCAGTAGAAGCAGGATGACGATCAGATAAAGGGTCTTTGAGTTATAGCTTCACAAAGATGGGTCCTACTCAGAAAAGCTCAAAAATGGCCCTCTAGTCTATGCAGGATTTGACCACGAAGTCAACTACTGAGGCACTTCAATTTTTTTTATAGATAGAAGCCATATCAGTCAGTCTGTAGCCAGAAATTTTGTATCTACCTCAAATGGCTTCATGGTTTAAAAGTATTTTGAAGGCTACTTGTTTTTTTGCAAAAAAACAAGTGCATTTCTAACCATCTATTCATTGTTAAAATAAAAAAGACAAGGTTTATAATGACAGAAATGAATATTTATGTAGACAGACCAATATGAACAGAACATTTTAGTTTTGCATGTATGTAGATACATTTGTTTATCTCAAAAACACTGCAGATACATCTTTCAGTTTGAATTATCACTAGCTTCATTATACTATTTGAAAGGAATATTCAATGCATACATATTTCTTGAAATTATACATTTTTGAACATTTCTGTTATTTTTTAAACTCCTCCGTCTGCAGTCTGTACCGTCTGCCAGTATGGTGGGTCATCATAGGTACGTCCACAGCACAAAGAACGTGGTGAAATGGCCCAATACTGGTCTTGGTGGTTTTCTGGTGGCCAGGAAAAAAATGTGTTATCTTTCTTGTTTCATGAAGTTTACAAATACATCATTTTCTTCATAATTTCTTTGCATTATGTTGCCAATGTACCAATGAGCATCATAAACACAGGCGACATATTTTCCAGGCTGGTACTGATCATGGTCAGCGTCAGGTTCTGCTTGAGGACTTCTGCTGCATACTGTCCTTGGTGAGATAGAAGAAATGTACTACTTCGATATTTGCACTTGCCCATTTGTACAAAAGCACACTAGTAAACCACATAAAGCAAAGCCTCAGATTAAAAAAAAA
The DNA here is from genome assembly GCA_007210695.1 of Neogobius melanostomus. Lineage (NCBI taxonomy): Eukaryota > Metazoa > Chordata > Actinopteri > Gobiiformes > Gobiidae > Neogobius > Neogobius melanostomus. The sequence goes on from VHKM01001075.1 coordinate 127,779, forward strand.
AAGTCTACTTCAGTGATGGCTGTTTGCCAATACATGATGTGAGTGAGAGGGTTGAGTGTGTGCCATATACAGTGTGGAGAGAGAGCCTTAGAGTCACACATGTAGGAAGAGACTGGAGTGTTAAAGTCCTGTAGGGAAAGAGGAAATTAGAAATGGAGTTAATGTTTGTTGACTAAGTTCAGGAGCAGGTCCACGCCTCAATCAATCAACCTCTGCATATAGGGTGTTTTCACGGACGTCACAAATCTGGTTCAGACCCGGATGTGCCGCCATGCTGGAGATACAGCTCATGCCAATTAACGAGACGAATGATCAATTTTGGACAAAAACGCAAGGTTTCGCGATAAACCCTCGAGATCGGACCCCAAAACTTCTCACACAGTTGGCCAGTTGTGCAACGAAAGACTGAATGCAAAAAAAAAACACCAACGTTTTATATACAAACTTAAGTTAATTGGATGAAGTTCCATATGAAATGAAAGCGAATGCCAGTTTGTTTAGCGGCGATCTCGCAATCTTGCTTTACTGTTCAATGTTAAAGTAAGTGAATCAATTTTCTCATCAATATTTGATATCATGCTCTTTATACGAAGTTGACAAAACACTCTTAGAAATGTGTGTAATATTTTGTTTTGGTAGATTTCCCACCTCTAACTAAAGGTCATGTTGGAATTAACCTTGCTAATTGAAAATGTGAAATAAACCTTTTTACACATAACCTTAACCCTGTTCATTAAATGTAAAATCCACATACCGGCTACAAAATGAGCTGCGTAAATTCGGATGTTATCCAGATTTTTCCAGTCCAAATTCTGAGGCTACAATATCGTCTCCTTTATTTAGATAATTGTTCTGTCGGCTCTTCCTTATTCTGCACAACTCTGGGTAAACGGTAATACTGCAAAGTAGTTTCACTGTCTGATGTATTGTGACAGCCAAGAACACGACAATAATTAACAATTTTGCTGTTTCAAACTTTGCGGTACTGTTTGTTTTGATAGGCGAGTACATGGGTGAGTATCGCCATCATGTCTGACTTTGGAAAAGTGACGTCACGGGCAAACACTCTATACCAACCAATCCCGCAGTCACCTCACCACGCCTCTAATTAACCACGAGCCTACCCTTACCAAAAAGAAGTACATTCAAGTATACTTGATGTATACTAAAATTGAAGATAGTATACTTCCAGTTTACTTGTAATGTACTTATCAGAAGTATACTTCACCAAGTAAAGTTTAAGTATATATTAATAGTATACTTATATATATACTTATACTAAAGTTTACTTAGATTTTAGACTATACTTGTACTTGGCTGTACTTATCAGAAGTATACTTCACCAAGTAAAGTTTAAGTATACTAATAATTATATTAATAGTATACATATATACTTTGTTTTTATTTATGAAAATAAATACAAAATAAAAATAAATACATTTTGAATAAATTAAACATCTCAAAAGGATCTGAAGAAATTAAGTATGAACTTGTGTGCAGAAAGGATTAACTTATAAATAATAACTAATGGATACAGTTATCTTCTTTATCTGTATTTCTTTTCATACAATGGTTCACGGCTTGAACTAGGAAGAGCTGCAAAGTCATTGGACAAAGTCAGGTGAGCGCCGATTTTTCAAATTCACTCTCAGCACTGTAATTGGCTAATAGCCTTGTCGCTGAGAAATGGTGAGTTCTGATTGGTTGATTCGATCAGAAGGCGGGTCATCAACAGTTGCTCTGATTCCAACCGACAGGCAGCAGCAGCTCAACATACTCGTAAATGTTTCTGGAAAATAGTATCCGCCAGCTATATCGAAGGTAAGATCAATTTTCTCTGTATGAGTTTCTTAGTTAGCGCTTTCTTGCCTTGATTATGTGTGATTTTGTAATTAGCCAAAGTAGCTCACACTGTTACCAACAACTACGCTTGCTAGAAAAGTATCGTTTTTCCGACTAAATGTGCTCAAATATGGACATGCTATATGGCGTTGGAAAGCGTAGAACCTCCTGACTTTCATGGTGATATTTATTTCACATTCCGGACCACTTATTTTCGCTGCGCGATCGCGTCGAGGCAAACGTCAGCTGTTGGCAACGTTGTTAGCTTTGTGAGCACCAGAATCGGACATTCAATTTGTTTGTGGGGATATGGGTGAAATAATGTTAAGAGTTAGTTTTTGGATTAGAAAGAGCCGTAACATTTTAAGCACTAACAATAATAATAATATCCAACAAAACTTTATTTTAGTTATTTTGATAATAGTAGTGTTTCAGCTTTGTACTTCCCCTCATTAAACATACCTGTACTTTGCTTGATTGTTTGCATGGAAACAAGAAGATGAGGGAATAAAGAGACCACATGCATCATCTGTACACACCCAGCACCCAGGAATGTAAGTTAATTCTATCATTCCTTATACTTAGCAAACTTTACCACTTTTGTGTAGTATTTTTGTGACTCTATGTTTGGATTTACTATAGATCATTTTCTTTTTTCCATCTTCATTTTCAGGTTTGATTTCTCTGTTTTGCACCAGCCTTATGCATGCCCCTCTGAACTCAAAAAGATCCTGGCTTCTGCTTGCCTGGCCTGCCAGACACTCCTCCTTTCTGTTCAAAAGAAAAACCGTCTGGGCGGCTGCTCGCAGCCAATCATTTCACGATTTGACCCACATCGGTCCAATCACGCACCAAGAGACGGAAGCCGTCACCTGTCACCACCACGCACTCTTCCAAAACATTAAAGATGGCGGCCGATACACTGTTTTCTTCTGCTCTTTCGTCTGTTTTAAATCATTTGGAAAATATGAAATCCCTAAAACCGGAGCAAGAAACAGCGTTCGAAGCGTTCCACGTAAAAAAGGACGTTTTTGGAAAGGCTTTCTGCCGCTTGTTACTGCAACGTATCTAGCGTTGCTCTAATTGGTTGATGCTGTCTGTCAATCACGCCCACCAGGAAATTGTTGAGATCACGCTCGCTCCCAGACTATGGCTGCATCCGAAACCATTAAATTGTAGCCTCTAAGTACTAACACTAGCTACTAATCCTTAACCTTTCATGGGGTCAACTGTTAGATCTCTATCCAGTTAGTGAACTAGAGCTTCAGCAGCATTTGCCCAATTCGACCGTCCTTACCCAGGGGAAGGGAAGTAACATCACCAACAGCTGTGTTTCTTCTTCTTTAAAGTTCAGTGCAAGCCAAACAAAAGCGCATACCGCCACCTACTGTATATTGTCCAACAACAACATAGTGTCCAAATAAAGACATTTAAGGCGGAAAAAAAGAAAAGAAAGAAAGAGAAACACCCAAATGATCCTTCACATTTCCCTTTATTTTATCTCAACAGCTGTTTCATAAAGCTACAGTATGCAAATTAACCATGTGGCTTAAGTTTCTACTAAATGAAAACAAAAGCACAAACTTACTTACTGAGAACGCTCTTTAAAACCATGTGACTGTGCTGTGGTGACTCTAACATGTATTTTGTCACTTTTATAAAGTTTGGCTTGTGCAGAATCTTATTTTTCATTTTTATTGTTTATCAAATGTGCACCTGTCAATCAACAGTGGTTGCGCATGAATCACTCGGAGGTGGGGGCGAGGGGGGTGGGGAGATTGCCGCAGTGGCTTATGGGATGGCACATAGCTCCTAATCGCCAGTAAGTTAGCATCAGAGGTCCCTATGCTAAAGTGGCTATGATAGTTAGCAAACAGGCCACTTCCCCTAACTCCTTCCTAACTTGCAGACCAATTCGGACGCATCTTATCATGGCGGACGCTGACGCACATCCGGTTTGGCGTAAGACCTCTTACCAATTTAGTGGTTTCGGATGGAGCACGAATGTCTTTGAAATATCTATGAAAAGGCATGTCGTTTGGCAGGCCAGGCAAGGCTTCTGCATCCAGCTCCATTTGGTCCACAACTCTCCCTCAGCCAAGTGGAGTCCCTACAAAACGTAAATAGTATTTAGTTTACAGATGCGTTATATGCATTATTTGTTTTTTGGTAGAAAGTATTTTGCTAAAATATCTGTGTGCAAACAAAAATATATGACCTGAGCTTTTTATGCCTTTTTTCTGATGTGTTGCAGGTGGTGCACAACTGGAGACGGGACAAAGATTTCACCTGATACCACGTGACGACGAGCTCAAGCACACGCATTTTAAAAGTGAGTTTTTGATTAGAGTAGCCTCTTGTGGCTCTTTGGCTATGTCTAGTGAAAGGTGGACTGGTAAAGTTCTGGCTGAGTTTTGGTGTAATCTGAAATCAGTCTCATTTAGACGTAAGTGATTAACATTGGTTGCAGCTTTTCACAGATAAATATTAGAGTTCTCCTTACACATTAAAACACTTCATGAATTACTACAGTCAAAATACTCACTTTAATTCTATGGCTTTCAACTCCTAGTTTAGTTTATTGGGTTAACTTTATCCTATAATTGGATTTTAGTATTTTATACTTGATTATTGTCTTGGTTTTACTGTATTAAGCGCGTTATTTGGATGGACTATATTATGTTTTGTGTTGTGTAAAAATACTACAGACATCTGCACAGGCACCGCCGCTGATGGTGTATCTGTAATTGGGACCTTTGGTGATAATTGTGTTTTTGTGTAAGACCTCATGTCTTACAAGGGCCTCCCAAAGCTTTTCTAACACAAGTGTATTGAATACAGATCACTTTGAAAGGAAATTCACATATTTATTGAAAACGTACTATTTTAAATCAGTATTTAGCCTACAATCTTTGTATTTCATACTCCTTTTAGGGTGTCAATATTTCTAATTAGTCTGTGCATTCACAGGAGTGGCCACAACGCAACTTTGAGATTGACTGATTTTAATAAATTCACTGGAGCAGCAGCTCCCTATGGGATTAACATAGACAGTCATGCACATTAAATGTTTTTTGTTGTTATTGTTTTGCAGCAGAAGAAAGGAAAAATGGACATCAAGCAGACGTGACCGCAGATCATCTTTACAGTTTACAATATGAAGATTTACCAAGATGAACACAAAACATGCACAACAGAAGGTGAACAAATCAACTTTCCTGGACGAATGGACAGTTACTTTTGGGCAATGCTGGAAAAGTCCTGAAGGAAAAAACTTTGGAAGAGAAGAGTGAGTACTTCTCTGCAAGGCTAACATCACCTGTTAGACTGCTACCCTGCCTGTGGGTAGGATCGACAGCAGAACCTGAATTCCTTGGTGAGCGACTTTTATTTAACAAAAATGATAGAGCTAATCTACATATCGATGCCCTATGTGACTTTGGTGGGTATTGAGGATATTTAAAAAACAATTAAAGAAAATAACTTGAGTTTACTCTATGCTTTACTGTATTTAGTTAATTGGTAGCAGAAAGTGTCTACATGCACACACACATTGTCAGAGATGGTACTTTTTTATTTTAAGTCTAATTATTCTCCTCTGTTGTAACCTCATTAACTTAACACTTAAGTGTCAGACAGAGCTGACGTGAAAGTTCAACCTCAAATTAAGGTCTTGTTGCACAGTTCAATACGAAATGCACCATTTGAATGTTTTACTGCATTGACGACTGTCTGTAGCCCTCTTGTTCACACTTCAATGTGGCTTCAGTGAAAAAGTTTTATTTATTTCTGCAATATTTGTTGTCTTGCATGTATTAAATAAATGCATCATTTGCAAATAAAGTAAGATTTAATATTTTTTTCTCTATCATAGCCTGTGTAGACCTAGTTCTGGTAAAGTAATAGCTAATGCAAGTTAGTGTATTTGTATAAACTAAAAATTAGACTAAAAGTATACTGCTAGTAAACTAAGAGTATAAAAGAAGGTTACTTTAAAGTATACTATAAAGTATACTTTCAAAGATAAAGTATACTCAAAGTGTACTAGAAATAAACTTGGAAGACTACTTAAAGCACACTTTGAAGTATACTGCTAGTAAACTAATAGTATAACAGGTTACCTTAAAGTATACTATAAAGTGTACTAGACGTAGACTAAAAGTAAACTTAGACTACTTAAAAGTATACTTATAAGTACATTGAAGTATACTACAAGTGGGCCAATTTAGTCCCAAGGAGTATACTTGTAAGTTAAGTATATTTTCCCAAGTGTACTTATAGTTAAGTATACGCAAGTATACTTAACATTATGTACTTAAAGTATACTTTTTGGTAAGGGTATATAGTATACTCACCAGGCTAAGCTTCATTCCTGTCTGTTTGACACTGTCGACCCCACCCTCCCTCCCTCTACATCTGTTTAATTTTCAGCGCTGATTCTCCCGCTTCAAGGGGGTTCCTGAAGAGCTGGGCTCATTCGAGACGGAGCCCCCACCCACAGTCTCGCCCAGTTCACTCTACACTTCTAAACATAATTAAATTCTTTAATTGCACTTTGTTGTTGTGGCGTGGTCCTTGCTAGTGTAAAGTGTCTTTTTAGTGTTTTTTTTTAAATTTTATTTTATTTTGATGTCCCTTTGGATCGAGTGCCTTCTTCAAGGCATGTACCACTCCATACAGTAGGTGGCACATTCCTAACCGTGGCTAGTAAACTTGAAAGAAGAAGAATGTAGTGGATGTATTGTAAGTAAGGTTCGCCGCCCCTCCTCTGCTCAGTGCTTAGTCTGGTCCTATGGTCTGCTCAGGCTGGTCGCTGCTGCCGAGCTGCTGCCACTAGCACAGTCTTCAAGACAGCCCTAGGAGAAGGTGATCGGGGGGGACAAATGTTCGAGACAGGCTTTTGTCCTCGGACAGTGTGGGCAGACTGCTGTTACAGTCTGTACAAACTGTAGTTTTGGTCAGCTAGAGGAAGACGATTCGCCGTAGCATTTTTAGATCACTTTGAAAGGAAAACAAAAATGTCGTCTCCAAGTCCGGGCAAAAGACGAATGGATACCGACGTGGTGAAACTGTATCCTTTGCTGTACATAAACATGCAGAAGTAATCAGCGAAATCGACTTGTCCTTTAATGACGTTTGTCAGCTGTCCTTTGTTGGTAATATTATTTTTAACAGCTACTATTTGACTGAATTGTTTTGAAGCATTAATGTAAATACTGGTAGATTATATATATATATATATATATATATATATATTAGTGTGTGTGTGTGTGTTGTTGAACATTCGGATTGTCAGATATTAGCTTGCTTCGGTCGAGTGTTAAGAGGAAGCTACATTAACGCTGAATGTCCATACTTGTTTTTTTGTTTGTTTGTGTCAGTGTAGAATTGGCCAACTTGCTGTAACGCGCTCTTAACAGTAGCTAATAACTCTGTTAGCTTTGAACATTGTTAGCCTTAGCCCTGAGAGATAATTGCTCAGTTTAATCGCTTGTTTTGGTCTCAGTAATGGTCTGACAGTACATGAAAGACAGTGGCCATGAGCTGTCTTGCCATATTTATCGATAATTATTATACAAAATGTGGATTGCTTTACGAATTAACATTATAGGCTAGCTGCTTTAGCACGCTAACGCAAGCGGACGACAAAACTACAGCGTAGACTTGGAAAGCTGTTTGTCCCGAGGACTGCAAGATTGTATTCAACGGCAACATTGCCTCGATCGAAGTTATTTTATTATAATTAATCTCAGAGTAATTTGTTGCTCAGTTTGAAGTGCATCTACTATATTGATAAACACACTTGTATTTGTATAAGAATCTTATTCAGTAAACATCATTTAATGATCTTCCAATGTCGACTTTATTATTATCACAATTCTATCTGCAAGATCTTTTATCAAGACACTATGTTCTTTATATAATTTTGGTTAGAATTTGACTGACCTTATTTTTCACCTTAAGACTTTATCTAAACCCTTATACTTCTTCGGATATAAAACCAAACATTTTGCCTCAACAGTTATTTCTATTGATGTGTAGGTTTATTTTCAGCTGTGCCAGTGGAAGTGGAAGTTCAGAAAATGATTATTTTATTATTATTATTATTTTTTCCTCCAGCGTGAGGGAATTGTTTTGTTTTTGTCCTGCAGCCTGAAGCTGTGCTCTGATTGGTCAGGTTGTTACCATCCAGAACAGGGCGCAGGGCGGAGCTTCTAAACAGCTGATCCGAACAACAAGGGGCTGTTGGGATGATAGACAAACCCATGCAGCGATGAGGGCAGGGACAGAGGCAGGTCTAAAATGTTACCCCTACACCAATAGCATTAGAAACTATAGACTTCAACCTCTAACGGGGGGTTAGAGGTTGAACCGAGAGCATTTTCTCCAGTTTGACGTTACCCAAATCTAAAAGCTTCTTCATTGGAGACCAACAGTGTAATGCCTCATTTGAAAGCTAAGACCAACAAAATTGATCATAACTTTTTTGTCACATTGTTGTTTATGTCACATTTTTGAAGCGTTCTTGTCGCGTTTTCATCATGTTTTCGTCCCGGCACATTTTTTAAAATGCTTTTTGTTGTGTTTTGTCAAGTTTTGCCACTCTTTTCATGCGCTTTCATCCACATGTTCGTCGTTATTTTGACACTTTTTTCAAGAAGCTTTTAGATTTGGGTAAAGCCAAACTGGAGAAAATGTGCTCTGTTCATGTGGGGGTAAGTGGTGTTCATGTGGTGTCATGACAAAGGAAAATTGAGTGGCTATGCCATGTTATCTTTGCGTTATTATTTGATTAGTCCCTCAATTTGAGGTTTCATGTTATGTCCATTCATATGAGGTTACTTGTTTATTTCAGGCAAAGGCACTCCACAGTTGAGCACAGGGAGACGAGACTTCACATGGTTCGTGACATGCCATAGCAACATATCTTTCACCATAAAGAAAGCAAGCTTCAATTTTACCTGAAAAGAAGTGGGAAGAAGAAATCTTATTTAATCCCACCCCTTTTTCTCGTTAATATTCACACAATGAGCTTCACTGTTTAGATTCCTACTACAATAGGGCTATTGCAAGTTTCTTGATGAGTAGCACTCATCAAGTTGAGTCATAATGTTCCGTATCAACATAGGCTACATCAGTGCTTCTCAATTATTTTCTGTATCATTAAATGCAGTCAGTTAATGTGCATTATTTCCCCTCAATTACCAGGGAGCCCCTCTACTTTGAGGGGCGCGAGCTGCAGCTGACACTGACTCTGGTGCGCACTTTACGCTTTCACAAAGCGGGATGATTGTTGGCAATATTCGGCACATTTTCCTTGAAAGACCTCAAGCGGCTATCAGTGTGACTGATAGCCGTCTGCTCCTCCTCTTCAAAGCAGCCTCGCTATTTAGGCCCGAGCGCCATCAGGGCTGGCGAAGGGGCTCTTGTAATCGTATAGTGCGTATAGCCCCCAAAGTGCGCAGAGCGCACAAAACGAGCACAAAGCGCTCGCCTCCTCTCAAACGTGCACTAACGCACTCCTCTCGGCGTGCACTGTACCAGAAAACCAACATTACTGTCCAATTAGGGGGGCGCATTAGTGAGTGTTCTCTCAAACACTCACTAATGCGCTCTTCTTGTTGTGCACGTCCCATGCACATACATATATAATGCAAAAATCAACACTGTAATTGTACAGAGCCCATAAAAGTCAATGGGCGACTGAGAGCCCTGGGTCACTGACGGGCACGACAGGACCTCTACCATGAGGTAGGAATGCGCAAGTGTTATAGCTAGTTATAGTTTATGGTACCCGTGTAAGCGGGAACATTGTTTTCGTATGGGAATTTCTTTCTTTCTCTCTCTCTCTCTCTCTCTCTCTTTCTCTCTTTCTCTCTCTCTTTCTCAATTTTCACCCAGTGAACATCGACGAAAAGTCACAGATTTTGGCCCAAAATTCAAACCCGATCCGACGCAACTTTTGACTATTTCCAAATTTTGAATTTCAAAATAGTGGCGCGATAGCGCCACCTCCGTTTTTTTTTTTTTTAACATTGCGAGATAGGACTTGGCCAAAAATGACGTTTGTCGTAGAATCATAAAAATCGGTACAGACCGATAATGATAAGTTGAGCAAAAAATATTATTACGGCAACACCGTACAAAATCTATCTCCTAGAGCGTTTATCGGAATGACCTAATTTTGGGTGGAAAATAATCTTGAGAAGTAGAACTTTAAAAGTTATCCAAATTATTTTTCTAAGTTTTACGGTTTTTATGCGGCGAAGCCGCAAACTGTACGAAGTATTTTGAGATTTTTCACAAACAAAAAATGGCACATATGAAGCCCGATTTCGCTCATTTTATTATCAGTTGTTAAAGTCACAGTCCTAAACACTTTCATTTGGCAAAATTCAAATTGGGCGCGATAGCGCCCCTATAGGAATTGTATGGAGAGTACAAATTTTAGTTTTACGAAAATTAAAATAATTTGGCACAAATTTCTATTTGGTTGTTCCGATCAGAAAGTCATTCACACCCATACCATATTTTTCATGGTGTTGCCGTAGCGATGACCAGAACGTCCCATTTTATTCTGATGGAAAATTCAGCGAGAAGTGAGGATCACACTATATCTGCAAACTTCAGTTTGCAGATGTAGTGTGATACAAATTCATACAAATTTTTGTATAATGTCTAAATTGAGCGCGGAGTGCGTGTTAGCGCATTCCAAAAATCCTAAAACTAAGACCCTTGGGAAAAAAGTTAAAAACAAACATAAAGGCAGTAGCAATACCATAATTTTAGATTGAGGGAAACAAAAGGGCGCGAAGCGCCCCTTGCTTTAGGCAGGGCGGTCAGCGAGGGCCGATAATCGCCGCTTTGCGGCTATATTTTCCTCATTGTTTCGAGGTCTATAAACAGCACAACTTTCATTCATTGTTCACATGCTTTCTGTGCTCATACATCAAAGTACTTAAGTTAGTAGAGAGAGAGAGAGACATAAAACATGCTGGTGCTGTGTTTAAGGTTACTGGGGAGTTGTAGTGTTAAGAGTATCTTTGAATGAACACTGCAATAAAAATGAAAAGGATCAGTCAAACTCATCACTGTGGCTATTTGGGGAGACGGCATATGTGCAATATGGCATGGGAATGGCATGAAACCAAGGTGATTTTGTTTTTGTCTTGAATTGTTTTTACCTTGCTGGTTTGAAACCTTTTCAAAAATGGATGACACGAGGAATTGAGAATGGTGATGAAACGGGCAGTCACAGATTCTTGTGTTTGTTTTATTTTTAGCTTACGTTTTTACCATCTGTGTCTGGATCTGCGGTCTTTGTCAGAGTTGAGTCGGTCTTGTGCTTCCTAACAACACACGATATGGTTATGACTAATTTTCTCCACCCAAGTCATCTGCTGCAGCTTGATTACACCTGTGGCCAACCATCAGGGCTTTAGTGTTTTTTCTTTGGACAGGACTAAAAGTCTGCTGCTTTTACAGAAACTCTAGTTAATTTTTAATTGTTTGACACCAAAGGTAAATATTTATCTGTTGACACTTCATCAATCTCTCCTGATCCTGTTTCAAGAACTGACAAGTTCAGAAGGACGATGTTTTCATTCAAAACCTAATCATTTTAATCACAATGATTGAAATTGAAAGGAAATTAAATTGGGCTATAGATATCACTACAGTGAGTTTGATGGATTTATCAGTCGTGACTCACTTCTACGGCTTTTTTTCTCAAATTTTTTAGCTAATATTTACGGACAACATTTGCAAGTACCCACAGCCGTAGAACTGCATAATCAATGTCAATTGTGATTTTTTTTCCTGTGGTAATTTTGTTTTTGTAGTAGATGGTACCATGGCAATTTAAATTTGAAAAAGCAACCTGAACCTTACATTTTCAAAGGTTAATATAGTATTAGTATATAAGTAGTATAATTTAGTATAGGGCTTGTAGCTACGTTTTAAGACTTAGCTGTGATTGGCTAAAACGAGATGCACTTGATCTAATCAGCAGATAATAGCCCTGTCCCACCAATTCAAACATCCTACATTCACCGTTTAGTATATCAGTAACAATCGGGCCAAGTTTGATGCAAATCTGAGATGGTCGAACAACATGCATTTGTTGATCTAACTTGGAATTAATCCATTAGTATGAGTATACTAATGGATACGAATCCTGTAGTGGGTGTTTTATTTAATAGTGCACTTGCTGCCAACAGTCTATTTCTCCTTGACCACCTTACCCTGCAGCATTGAGAGCCAACATGAGGTAACCATTCTCAGTGGACTCAACGAGTTTGTGGTCAAGTTCCATGGACCGAAAGGAAGTGAGTAAAATTACAACGATATGTGGAATATTTGAGGTTGCATGATGCACGTGCAACTAAACTCATTAAAGTTATAATCAAAATGAAGCATTTGGAAGATAATCATTTTTAGAGGGAACCATTTTAAACCTAATTTTTGCCTACCCGTAGGCCAATTTGGGCTGCACGATAAAAAAAAAAAAAAAAACATACTTCTAAAACTGATATTAGACATTGTGGTTCATTAAAGTTAAAGTGTCCATGCGCCACGACATTAATGAGAAAGATTTAAGACTCCATTCTGTTCAATAGCCCAACAAACAAAAGAAGATGGAGAGCATTAGTGCTGTAATCTTACCGGTTTGCTTTGTGTTCTCTAGAGTTCAGAATGAATGCTGTTTGTTGATAGTACTGAGCTAATAAGCTGGCAAGGCAACATGTCACAGTTTGTCTAGGTCTAACTAACTTCTTTCAGTGCGAGTCTTTCCTCAGGCTGAATAGGCTTTGCCACATCAACTTAAAAAGCGTCATTTGACGCTTTTTAGTTCCACATGTAGCTTTCTCAAAACAAATATGTCCAATTGAACCTTTCTCCTTTGATGCCTATTCCTCTTCATCCTCTTGTATTACTGGAGTACTTTTGTACAGTGGAGTTTGTACAGCCTGCCTGTTTGCACGGCAGCACATGCCCAGTAAAGGCACATGTTGGTTTTTCTTGCATTTACCAATAATGACACCCCAAGTGCTTTATGTTTTACTATGCTTATGGTATGGCTAATTAATGTTAACCTTGAATTTGTTTTAAAATTTAAATTGAATCTGACCTACGTTCTACTTGTTTCAGCGCCATATGAAGGTGGTGTGTGGAAGGTGCGGGTCGACCTTCCAGATAAATACCCTTTCAAGTCACCATCTATAGGTACTTTCTTCTTTGTAAATAATAGGATCTCATACTTTAGAACATGTGAAATAACTCTCTTTGTAATCCTAGGGTTCATGAACAAGATATTTCACCCCAACATCGATGAAGCGCAAGTGTTTTTGCTTTGTTTTGATTTTTGATGTTTTTCAAAGTCTTTATTTTTGCTACTCTTCTTGTCCACAAAGTATTGAGTGTACCGTTTTCATTTTTATCCCTTTTCAGATCAGGAACAGTGTGTCTAGATGTCATAAACCAGACATGGACTGCTCTCTATGGTAGGTCACAGTCCAAGTTACTAGCATGCATGTGCCTCTTTCCATCATTTGATCATGAATAGCGCAATAATACAACACAAGCCAGAACATGGCTAAAATGGGACTAAATTAAGAACATGATGTATATTATATTGTGATAAAAATAATTTGGCAAGATATTGTGCAGCTCTACTGTTACCTGCATCAAAGATAAATTGTGAGTGGTGTTTTTTAATTTTTTTAAATTTATTTATTTATTTGCTGCGTTTTACTGTTTTTAATCACTGTCCTATTTCTATTTGATTGGACATATTTTATAGATTTGACATAAACTACATGCAGTACTTGTTATGTGCCAAACTCTGGTTCTTAAGCTTTTCAAGTACCAGTAGCACATTGAGTTGCCATGTGTACGAAATGCACTGTATAAATAAAGTTACCATGCCTTGCCTTGCCACCTAAAACAGATTTAGGGTCTTGAAGTACCGCCAGTGTGACGGACAATGTTGAGAAATTTGACGAATTTGATCATATTGGCAAGTTAAAAGGCCATTAACTGTTGCATGTAGCCTGATTTTATAATGAGGACCGCGCATTTTCTTTAGAACGAAGGTCATTGTTAGATGTGACCAAAAAGGTGATAACAGAACTAATGAAATAATCATGTGATAAGTAGGGGTGTGACCAAGTAACCGGTTAACCGGTTAACCGGTTAGTAAATCATAACCGGTTAGGAAAAATCAGTAACCGATAACCGGAAAAAAAGTCAAAATGAACACGTATTATTTATTTAGAAATTAAGGCGAGACACGGCAGGTAAAATATTGATTTTTCACGCAGTGGTCGAAGTGGAGATTTGTATCTATTTTCCTCCCTTTACATCTTAGTTTTCATGTCAGAGTATAAAAATAACAAAACTCACCCCGCATGATGCTTATTTTATGATGATTTGTCCGCTTGCGAGCCAGACGGAACCCGGAAGTAAGAAAACCGGCAACTACTGGCACTATGGCAGACCTACCAGGACGTGAATATATTTTTCGTAGGTTGGTCATGAATGTGAAACTCATCCAATCAGAGATGTATTAAGATTAGGCACACGCCCACTATGCATAAGGTTAGTGGCTAGGGCAGGGTCAAGCTGAGATTATATATATATATATATATATATATATATATATATATATATATATATATATATATATATCCTAGCCACTAACCTTATGGATAGTGGACGTGTGCCTAATCTTAATACATCTCTGATTGGATGAGAACAGACAGTAGACAGTGGCAGAACATACCTACGAGAAATTATTTCATTACCAGGACTTGCCATAGTGGACTGTATTATATCTTGATTCTTAATTTTTGACAGATCTGACCAACATCTTTGACATGTTCCTGCCTCAGTTGCTGGCTTATCCCAACCCCATTGACCCGCTAAACGGAGACGCAGCTGCCTTGTACCTGCATCAGCCAGAAAACTACAAGCACAAAATCAAAGGTAGAGCTGGTGGAGAGGCAGTATTATTTTGACTGCGACATGAGTTTGGTGTCATTGCTGTGTGTTTCAGAGTACATCCAGAAGTATGCCACTGAGGAGGCCCTAAAGGAGCAGGAGGAGGAGGGTGGCGACTCGTCATCGGAGAGCTCCATGTCAGACTTTTCTGAGGACGAGGCACAGGATATGGAGTTGTAGTGAATGAAGAGAGAACACACAACAGACTCGCTACTATATTCATATTTAAGACTATTTTTACACCAATACAAGGATATTTATGCCTTCATAAGGATTTGCAGTGTGATTGCGAAATACTGTTTAGGAACTCATGGCCACCCTCTTCCCAGCCCTTCTTTCTTTTGAGAGTGTGCTTGGACTAGAATGGAGCCATTCATTTTCATACTTTACTGGCTTTGAGCCTTGGCTTTCAATCTGCACCAGCAATGGGATGAGAGGTGTCCCAGGAACTGTGCCACTGACAACGGGACTGTTTACACGTATTTGGTTTACTGCCTCTTCTGTTTCAACATGTGCATTTATTTGACTACGTATTACAGTAGACTTCTCCTGTCCTGCAGAGGAGCAGGATGACAATCTTATGTTTTCTTCAGTGCTGCCTGTTGTAAAATAACCATGGATTTCTATTTTTACAGTCATTATTTTTTGCCACATTTCCCCAGAAAATAATTTTGGAAGCCTCATCGCCTCTGAGAAGCAAAGGAGTGGAACCCATGTTTGTTTATCTGCCAGCATTGCCCTCTGTGCAGACAATGTGGGACACCAATGAAATTCAGGGTGAATCATGTCAATTGTTGAGCTGATGCATCACATCGACTTTCAACACCAATCTCCTCCCCTTCCCCTCTTGTATCGTGGCATGAACCAGAAGTGAAGTTGTCAGCTTTGTGAACATGAGGGTGACACATGAGTAGGGCCTTGTTCAATTGTTCAACTTTGAAACTTTGCCTATTGCCAGTAAAGAACTATAATAGTGTTTTAACTTGTGGACAGTTAAGGTCAACTGTCAACACATTCGGTTTGACGCTGTCATTCTAACTTGAGAAGCAAAAGGTCCTTTGTGGACGGACATTGTTTACTCAATCCGTCCAAAGAACATGTCCATACTCCTGATATGCAAAAACATGGATCATCTTCATCATCAGTCTGATAGAAGTGCTCTTTGTAGCTGGTTGCTTTCCAAATAGTGGGACCAAACTCTGAACTGTTTTGACAAAACCTAGCAATAGGTTTAAATCCGTATAATATAAAGCTTTTTATTTTGTTTTTTTTAAATACAGCTAAGAGTTAGAATTAACTAGTTTTCTTATATTGGTGTGGCAGTTTGTGGATTTGTCCCACACTGGAAAAAGTGACTTGTCTTTACAGTTTGGTCAGGCCTTGTATTAACAGGGTTTCTTTTGGTTTTAAAGCAATGGGCATACATTTATTGTATTAATACACTTTGATTTCAATTTGGTTTCTTAAACAAAGTACAGAAGCTTTGGTTTATTATACTGAAAGCTTCTCATTGTGTTGAGAGTCAAAAAGACAATTGAAAATGAAAGTTTTTTTTTTTACAATTACTAATAATATCAATCATGCTGACAATGCATTTAAATTTGTGATTGATTAAAAATAAAAGGGCAGGGCTTTTTTTTTTCTTTTTTACAATTAACCAAATATTCTTTGGACAATGGGACATCCCATTGAACGTTGTTCCAATCCATTTGTCTGTAACAATTTGAGTCAAATGTACTTTTGACATTTGCCTGTAGTTAGTTTGAATGTTTTTATTTTTTAATCTTCAATCATCTGTTGTGGATTCAGAAAAACATCCATGAGTTTTTATGGCAAGAAAATAAATGTGCTTCCCTTGTAACTTGAAGTAAATAAAATGTCAATGTTACCAGTTTGTCTAATTCTGGAATATAAAAAAACAACACTGGATACATATTGTCTCATGGTTAATTAAAGTTGGTCAGGGATCTTCTCCAACATCTTTCCTTGGAGCTCCTGAGCAAATGACAACACTTTAAGGTTCAAACAGAATCTTGATTGTGAAAAGAGCTTTTATTTTTTTTTATTTTAAAAAATAGATTAAAAAGTGTGCTTGTCAGCGATCAGTCATGGCGGCGTGAAAACAGGAAGCGACCTCCCTCTCTCCTTGTGCAGCTGAGTTTTTTTCCCTTTTTTTTCTGTGAACTGCATTTGTGGTTTCTGTGTTCCACATTGTTTTTCTGGATACTTTTGTACGTCTTTGCCGTGTTTTTGTGGAGGTTTGGTGGATTTGTTTACTTTGACAGTCTAAAATGGTCCAGAAGAAAGTAGCTTTTTAAAAGGTAAACAAAATGCTAGCTTATCAGCTAAACCCATTTGAGACCTACACATTTCTTCTGAGACACTGAAGAGACACCAAGAGCCCCACAGCTGCAGCACAGTGGAGGCGGCACAAGAGGTGCTACAGGAAACAAGTAAGGGAGAAACGAGGAGATGGTGAGACTGTTGTGGAGTGGAGGAAGAGAAAGGAGGAGCTGACCAGTGCAGGACACCACGCTCTGAAACGGGGACAAACCCATGAGGCGTGGCACCATTTCAGAGGATCAGAGGAGATAGAGGGCAGCCAGCCAGGTTTATTCCGAGTGCTACAGTTTCCCCGACCTCCAAGGTCATGCAGGTCAGGTTGACACACAGTGGCTGTTTCCCAATTGCCAGGATCCTTGGCGTCTCGACCACTTCGGACGTAATTCACGTCATCACAGCGCCACCAAGTGGTGTTCCATTTCACTCAGACCTGGAGACCTTGGAAAATAGCTACTTTGCTAAATCTGGTACAAATCATCTCTTCTTTTGTAAAGACTAATGGTTTTGTACACTGTCCCTGTTTCAATAAACTAAACTAAACCACTCGCCTCCTCGCTGTTCGACTCCTCCGTTTGGCTCATTTATGAAGGATGCACCGGTGGATCCTCCGCTGCCTCGGAGACCTGAAATTACCCATGATTTACTGCAACACTGTTTTTTTCTTCCCTTTTCTCGCAAAACTTGTAGTTTGAAGTTCGAAGTGGACAAACGGAGGACGGATCCTCGCAATTGGGAAACAGCCAGTGGCAGCGCGGCTCAGCCGCAGCAGCTCAGGACTGACACCTGAACTCTATTTCGTTGTACGCTTGTACAATGACAATAAAGCACTTACTTACTTACTATAACTGATTAAAAAGTGTGCTTGTCAGCGATCAGGTCTTTGGAGACGAGTCAACGTGGTTCCAGTGAAAAGGTGGAGGGCTCATGCCATTTAGTCTATTCCAGGGTAACTTTTTAGAACAAGAACTTGACAATACACTTAAAAGTAGGCTTCAAATATGGTGAGAGACTAAATGAGGCTGAAGCTGTTATGTGGTTAAAAAACATAAAATATTAAATGTGACTTAACTGGGGGGGAGGAGTCCACCAAGATAGTTTATACCCAAGGCCCAGGATTTGGTGCTACGCCCCTGGCTGAGTCCGTTACAGAGAGACATTAGGACTCATGCATGTAAACACACCAGCTGCATTATTGTTTTACAATCATTTATTTAGTGGGTTCTTCTCAGCCAAATGAGCCCAGTAAACATTGCTGTAAAGATATAATGATAATAAGGCCTGGGTAAGGTACATATTTTTGGCTCTAATTTAAACATCAGTGAAACTACTTTGCATGTAGTACAATAGATGTGTTTAATGTCACAAACTTAACAAGTGTAGCCTATGCAGTTAAAATTGGAAACATTATGGTCTATATTTTCGATGATAAACGTTTGGTAGCTATAACCAAACATCTGAAAACAAGTAAAATACTCTTTGAAAGAAGAGTAGACATCTCTACGCATATCTTTCAATGATATATGCATTAACAAGAAGGTCTTGGAATTAGTGTGGCAATATCCTGGTTAGATTTCTCAAGGTAGAATATTTTGAATCAAGTAAAATAACCTGAATGAGCCTTGTTCTCATTGAAGTGAACAGACAAAGCCTCATTAAAGTGAACAGGGAAGCAGAAGATGTTTTATTTCATTTCATGAGTTTCTACCCTCACAGTGAATGTTGAATGTATAATGACTCTGATCTTCTTCAGAGCTTCATGTTGCTCTTGTGTCCACCAGAGGGCAGTTTGTGCCACTCAAAGATGCGGTAGACTTTGCTGAAAGCTATTAATGATCCCCTTAAAGGGTTTAAGGGGATCAACCTCATCACTACATGTTATTTGTTCTTTGTTCATAGTGAAATAGACCTAAAGCCTATAAGTCTAGGTTCTAACACACATCTTGCTAACGAACAAAGTCTCAAAGCCAGTCAAGGGCCTGAATGGTCACATGAAACGATGACGCATAACAGACAGTTAACAGACAGTATGATCATCTCATCAATTATTCACGTGCGTGAGCCTTCCGGTTTCTAGTTTCAATAATATGACCCGAGGTTGGACAGAAGCACATAGACTTCTGATTCTAGAAGAGTATAAACAGCGTACCAAAGTGTTGTAATGTGACTTTTGTGGATTATTGAAATGCGTCACAGGGCTCTTCTTAATGAGCCACATGAAGCGCCAGGTGAGGACTGAAGTTTTTTGACAGTAAGTGGAGGAGAGGAAGGGCCATGGACCGGCTGGTCTTCTGCATAATGCATGCTCTGGACAATGGGTTAACGGGTAACTCTTGTAACCCCAAACCCTTCGGAGTTTCCCACTCCGGCAAACTTCCATCAGCTGAAAAGAGGATGATGCATCTTTTTCCACCTGCAATCTGTCTAATAGAGACCGGCAGCAGGTAAACGAGAGCCGCGGAAGGAGCTGCGCTCATGGGGCTATAAAGACAGGGATTGAGAAGTGTTGCAGCACTGGGAAGGTTTGCCCCGAGCAGAGGAGCAAAAGGAGAACCACGCCCGGGATACGGGATGCCGGTAAATTTTGTTGCCATAAGACTTAAAGGCTACATTACAGGCTACATCGTGTGTTTTTGTTTTGTATCTTTTTCAATAACTTTTAACATGCCTTTTAGTAACAAGGACAGGCTACTCTGAAGACACTGTTTATGTTGTTTCCATGATTTATAGACTACACCTTTGGTTGTCAGGGACAGGACGCTTTTGTGCTTAAACGCTCAACGGCCACAATGCTGTATGTGTTGCCCCGGGACGGCCTGGAAAAGTGTAAGGAGGGAAGGGAGGGGTACGATGGATTACTATGCAGCCAGTGCGTTAAGATGCTTACCAACTAATTACGTGTCCAACTGAAAATCCCCGGCTGTTCACTTCACGCAGACCAAAAAAGGGAAGACACAGTGAGGAGAAGCAAATGCAGACAGTGAGACTCGATGTTGATTTGTTTAGGCTATGTATTTATTTGTCTGTGTTTCATTTTTAGAATGAAATTCTATTATTTCATCTTGTAAGTTATGTTTTGTTTCTGCTCTAAGGTAAGATCTGTGTTCTTTAAATTGACCTGTTTTTCCATTTGGGACGACAGCTGTGAGGCAGTTACTATGTGATAAACTATATGTTAAAAATTTAGCTTTGTGGCTGTGATTGCCAGCCACTCCGCCTCTTCCTCTCTAGAGCTTTTTACTGGTATCGATCTCTCCCGGAAACAGGGAAGATGAGCCCTGCTTTGGGAGCCATTTGGAGCATCTCAAAAATCACTTAGCGCATCATTCCCCATCAGCCAGAATCAATCTGTGCGCAAGGACTGCTTCTCCACCAGGCCGGGGTTAAAGAATGGAAGGCGTCATGCAACCTTCCCAAAACACTGCCAGACATCCAACTTCAGTGTCGCCGGAGCAAGATCCAGATAGTACTTTGCCAGAGAAGTTGGATTAGCAGTCCTGTTTTGGAGATTGGCACTGTGGAAAAAGACATGTCAGTGATTTTTATTGAATCAGCTGGTTTTATTTTTTTTAGAATGGATATCCTTCCTATCAGACACAAACCACCCAGGAGACAATACAGGGTAAGTTTCTACCAATGGTACAATGATATAATAACCAAAGCCATTAGAACCACCAGGCCCACGTTTGGAGACAGCAGGCTTTTTATCCCTTTCTTCAGCACGATATTCAAAGAGAATGAGTGATTGATTGATTGATTGATTGATTCTTTAAAGGCAAGTTACATGTTTGCCTTTCATGTTTGCTTTCACCTCTGCTCTGTATTTTGTATGTGTATTTGAAGTTCTAAAGTTGAAGTCAGAAAGACACTTATTGAATATACTGTAGATTAAACCAGACTTTTGAAATCAAAGGGTGAGGTTCTTTTTGAATCATCCAGACAGGCCACTCTTTTTCTGTAATGTGGGAAAAGAACACGGGGCGACTAAATCTCTTGGACCTGGCCTTCAAAGACTTTTTATAGGTAAAATATAACAATTTTATAAGTGTGCATTGTAAAGGTGTTTGTTTTACCCACATGCTGTTGTAATGCTGCATCTGTGGAGAGCAACAGACATTTTAAAATATTATATTAATAAACTTGAATTGAAAAGTATAATTAGTTGAGAGTAGGGCTGGGTACCATTAAACGATAAAAAATAGAAATCAGGTACCAAAAGAAATGTTAAATCCTTATAGTTGTAACCGTTAATGTCATTCGGTCAGTCTGTTCCTTTTCTTTCAATGAAGTGACTCTGTTGCTGCTGCGTCTGTAACAAACTGATTTTATAATGTTGCTTTTAATGTATTATGTATTTTTATTGCATTGCTGGGCAAATGTGTTGGATGTGTGAGCAAGCCAATAGCAAATTTCTGCCATCATTGTGCATGGTAGACAATAAAGTTTTTCTATTCTATTCTATTCTATTATATTCAAGTTTTATTGTTCTTTGTCATCAAAAATTGAGGAAAATGAGGGGAAAGTGGAAAAAAATTGGGGGAAATTGTGAAAGAAATGGGGCGACAGTGAAAAAATGGGGGAGAAAAAACATTTGTAGTCAAAGGAAGTTTCTTGGTTGTTTCACCTCAAACAAATGTAAAGTAAATGGATATGTTTTATGGTTCTTTATGACACATATTTTACTATAGGTATCGAAAAACGTGTCGTTCAGGTATTGGTACCGAAAACCAAGGATAGTTAAAGTACCAGTATCGAACAAAGATGTAACGGTACCCAGCCCTATAGTTCAGAGTAACATTATGTTAAGTATATAATTGTATTGACTGTATTTATAACATACTCCTCCTCTTCTGTGTATGGCACTGGTAGAATTCACTGTGGCAGCACTTTCTCAGTGAATTACCAAAGGGCCATAAACAGAGTAGAGACTAACACACTTCTGTCTTTGCCACCCGACCTCCTCCACTGATGTCATTGTCTTTGCCCAGTTTGGCACTAGCACATTTTTGCTTTGTTGTTCTCCACTTTGAGCAATCATGTGTAGTGCCAATATGGGAGAGGATGTAGCGCAGATCTATATACAGCTGTATTGTGAAACTGAAATGTGATCTATCTCTGTTACTGGTCGGTCTCGGATGTCTAGTGGCTTCCATGAAAGCAGAATACTTGGTAAGAGGAGCTAAAGTAGTGATCTCTCCATTGGTCTTTGGCAATGGTAGAACTCACTTCGGTGGGCTCAGAGGATCCGGTGGTTCTAGACTTGCCAACAACTGACCGAGAGAAGAAGCCACTGTTTTTCTGAACCAGTTATTGTTGTGCTTCATTTTTCATCCAATTAGCAAGGTCGCTGTAACACTGCTATATTTGATCCATCCTATAGTGCAACCTTGTAGACAGTCCTCCAAAGAAAGCATGAACATAGAAGCCACCAAGTCAAGGAATTTGACCAGCAAAAACTCTGTAAGAGGCTGCAAGAGGAAAGGCGTAGGGTCAAATGTTAAATTCCCTCCTATGACTTCTTGCAGCTTCAAAAAATCATTACTACATCAATTTGATTTGGAACACGTGAGAAGATGGAGGGACAGGATTCTCGTCAGTCTTGTGTAAATTTAGTTGTTAGTATTTAATAGCCTGGCATCTAGAATGATCCCCTCTGTATATTTTATACACGGGGGATATCAGTCTGGGCAGGGAGCTCGCTGTTGTCGCTTCTGTCAAACTCAAACGGATCTGTGCCATCAGAATTGTTTTGCGAGCAGCGTCACGCTTGGGAAATCCCCTCGATAAAAATCTACGAACGACGCCCAGGAGAGCCGAGCTCAGCAGTAAATGACCAAAAACACATCGGCAGTAGGTGAGTTTTGTGATTCATAATTCTGTTTGAATATTAACGCAAAACCGCTAATAACGCCGCTGACTGCCCTTCACTGATTGGTTTACTCCGCTTCCTGTTTGCTTGCATAAGTTACGCAGTAGAAATCAAGTTGATGCGGACTCTTACCAGAATCAAACGCTGGCACAGCGGTGAGTCTGGATTTTTACAGGCTAAGTAGTTAAAGCCACACTGTGTAGATTTTTACCCAATAAATAAAACTGAAATACAAGCATTTACAGTATTTGCTGATAGATATTTTCATCATAAATGTACAAATAAACATATGCTTTTGCTGTGAACGGCTCACTTCTTCAAAGACATGAATGTAACTTTACTGGGAGTGGGTACGTCTCCAGCTCATCTCCATGGAGATGTTGAAAGGCAGCAGAATTTGAGATTTAAATTAGATCCTTATCCAAATCCATTGTTTGATTACCCACTACAGAAATAGCATTTTCTATGTCGAGCTGCTCATTAGGAGCATGTTTTATACTGATGGCAACAGTATAGTTCAAAATGTTACATAGTGTGCCTTTAAGAGTCCTAGAAAAAAATAAATTTTCATAAAATCACTTTTAATACTATTACAGTCTATAGCGAATTGAAGTAAAAAACAAATGTTTTTGCTGACTTGTAATTATGGAGCCAAAGCTATGTCCTTTAAACTCTGCTGCATTCATGAAATGGATCTAATTCCCAATTCTATTTATGCCGTGCACTCTTGATAGGATGGCTGTCTAATGCATTCATCATATTTCCACAGTGATGGCAGGATAGTGCATTTTGGCGCAGTGTAGACAGTGAGGTTAAGTGGTTCCTCAGACAGCTGGTACCAGTGATTATGGCCTACGAGTGAGGGGAAGAGCCCAAAGCTCTTTAGGAGCAATCCTGTCAGAGGGAGGAGATACTCTACAACACCTGCCTGTGCCGGACACTTACCACACACGCCATCTGGCCCCTCCCCCAACATGGAGAAACCTGAGCCCAAGCTCTTCTACAGTCTGTGATATGGTACCGCTAACTCGGCACAATCGGGATCTGGTTCGTTTTTGCCTGGTTCTCTTGCTTATTTTATTCCCTGATTGAACAGACGACTCTACGAGCAAAAATCAATGAATGTATCTATCTATGAATCTACTTATTCCTATGGTTGCCCCAGTAAGCTTCTCCAATTGGTCACAATGAAATGTTCCATTTCTACACTGATTCAGGACCACTTATTTTCTCTCCAAATCAATTGTCTATTGCTTTGCACAAAATGCTTTTACAAAAAAAAATGCTTCTGGGTAAATCTAGGAAGACATTGTGAGCAAAATCATATTAACGTAATCTTGTTTTTATATAGTATATATTACAGTATATATGTATATATATATCACCCCAGTCTCTTCAGAAAAAACGTACCCCACATTTAAGGTTAAAAACAAGCATTTATTGATCATCATTTTGACATAGGCGTGTAATGACCAACTGTTTTGATTGACATCCGCGTCAACCAATGACACGCGTTCAAAATGGTGACATCACTAAGAAGGCGGTCAGAACACGTAAACCTGTACTCCTGATTGGCTGTGTCAATCTATTTTTGTATTGTAAAATATTAATATTAGTCTTATTTAGTGAATTATTTATTTACTAGTATGTTTTATTAAGTTATTTGTATTGTGTTTTCTTTCCTTACAGTCTGTCCATGAAAAAATATATATTATTGAAACAAATAATATTATCTGGATTATAAGACTTAATGCATTCTTATGTGACAAATGTTTCTTAACATGAGTAAAATTAAGGATAAAACAATGAGATGGATACAGGAATATTTTAGGCTCCACAGTTTTGACGTCTGATGCTTCAGCCTGAAGAGACTCTGCTATGGATGCGGGTGTGAAGTGGGCACATGTCGTCTTCTAATATGCATAATATAGTACAAATGCAATTTATAACAGTTCTTGCTTATGTTAGGACATGATCAATATAAAATATACATTTGAAAATAGAATATAAAGTTTTAAAAAAACCTCTAGACAAATGACTATATGTATATCCAATGTAAAGAAATGTAAAAATAATTGTATTTAAATTATGGATGCAAAAATTAGCAAAGTCCAGCGCCTTGTCCTCTGTCAATAAAGCTCAGGTGTATAATGCCACATGTGTCAGAATAGACTGTTTCTGCAGGTGACAGTAGCACAGTATATTTCATAATGTAGCCTAAACAAACCCATCACATTTAATTACAAACCTCTCATTGTGCATGAACGTTTTGGGGTATGCCAGTGTGATCACTTATGGTGATAGCAGCAGAGCAACCCAGAACTAAGGAACTTAGTTACAAGTTACAACTAAGGAAGATTGTTATTCATCATTTGAGTGCCCCTTCCTGAGTTTTCATCTCTATTCCATTGGATAAATCTTATAACCTTCACCTGTTGTGGTAAAGTCATTGACTTACTAGCTCAGTCTAACCCAATACATATAGTATATTGTATCAATACCTTGTCTGTTCTGTGAGCTGTATCATTACACATGCATTCAATTTGGAGAATACGAATTCTTACTTTTTTTTGGTGTAATGTGGGCAATACCTTTTCCTATAATGTACTGCTCTTGGTTTGTTAGTGGGTGAAATGTGAGGATGTGAGAAATGTTTACTCTGTGATATGTTGTTTTTGATGCACAGAAATAATCTCTTCTGTTTGGAGACAATAAAGATGAATCTAAGCTAATGAGCCCATGACCCATCAAAACTTAGATATCTCCCTACATCCAGTCGTCCAAAGTATGACCTGATCTGCTCTTTGCTCTAACACTTACATGAAGGAATTTTGAATATATACCAAGAGATGGGTTATATAAGATAAGATAGCCTTTATTGATCTCACAATGGAGAAATTTAATTGTTACATTCAGCTCTTAGAAACACTCAGGGAGTGCAATATCTTATCTTATCTTATCTTATCTTATCGTATCTTATATAACCCATCTCTTGGTATATATTCAATATTCCTTCATGTAAGTGTTGGAGCAAAGAGCAGATCAGGTCATACTTTCGACGACTGGATGTAGACAGATATCTAAGTTGCCTCCGCTGAGTTCGCCGACGCCCTGTTGTGTTTTCCCGCCTAGTCAGTCCGCCTCGTATTGCATCTGGTGGTTGCCGTTTTGTGAGCCTTCATAAAGGTGTTGTTGTCCGTATTGGCTCGGTTGGCCAATGGTGTTGCTGTCCGTACTGGTCTGACTGTCGGCTGTGATTTTGCTGCCACTCCTGCGGTATGTATTGCTGGCGGCTGCTCTGCTGCTGCGGTCCGCTCTGCTGCCACTGTTGCGGGTTGTTCTGCCGCTGGCCATTCTGACTCCGTGGCAAATGGCATCTTGCTCTGTGGCTGAGTTGTCTGCATCTCCAGCATTCTATATCGGCCGCGGTCCCCCTTGTTCCAGTTGTCTTTTCCCCATTTTTTGTTGTTGTTCTTACTGTGGTAATCGTCAGGGTTTTGGGATTTAGAGGCTTTGACCGACAGTGTAGCCTGACTTTTCAATGCTTCCAAACAAAAAAACTGCATGTTTGGCGTGCATAAGTAGTTGTTTTATCTGTAAAGGAAGTAGATCCGTCGTCAAATGAAACGTACAAATCCCGCACCTTTAAAGCGACTTCCGGTAAAAGTCCTTCGACAAATCTGGAGCATAAATATCCGTTGTAAACAGGATTGTCCTTCTCCTCCCCGTGCGTTGCAGCAGAGAGCTTCGGGGGTACACCAGAGTGATCGTTAAATACAGAAAGCAGGCGGCTATAGTACTCTTCGACCCTTTCGCCTGTTTCCTGCTTGCATTTAGCCAGGATGTTGAGGTCGTATTTGCGTGGAAAAGCTGCTGCCAGCCAGTCACACATTTTTTTTATAGCAGTCATATATCCTCCGGAATCTGGCTCCGCAATTTCCTTAGCCCGTAGCCCTGGCTCTGGCAAATATGGCTTAAATTTCCCGCAAGTCCGCAGGCGACATTTTGTAGATGAGCAGTTTGTCTCAGGCCTTGTAGACAGCAGTTGCGAAGCGGATAAGAACTCACTCGGTCCCCAGGGTCTGAAGACCTTCGCAGCCCACCATCTCTATCATGAGAAACGTGGCCACAAAGTCATTCGTGGGCTTCGGTTCCCGTCTGAGCGTTTCTCTGCGCCATAGCGGTTCTGCTTCCGCCGCTTCTTCTTCTGCTGCTTCATGCAGGAATTCAGCTGGTACGATAGGCTGTGGGAGGCGCTGACGTGGTTGCGTCTGGCGCTGCGGCGTCCCAGGTTCACACAGCGGGGCCACGGAGGAAAGCGTCGACAAGTCTGGGTAGAGAGAGACAGAAGGCACAACAGTAGTGTGTAGATTGTTTGTTTGTTTGTTTATTGGGTAGGGATAGTGCAAGTTAATGAACAAGCCACACCGGATTGTAGCCTTGGGCTAATTTCCATCCGTCGTCCCCCATGCGCACTCTCAAACACACTCTCATTCATCCTGGCCTATTGTACATGTTTTTAGTGGTAGGGGAAACCGGAGTACCCGGAGGAAACCTACGCAGACACGGGGAGAACATGCAAACTCCACACAGAAAGGCCCCGGCCTTGGTGGGAATCGAACCCGGACCTTCTAGCTGTGAAGCACGAGCGCTAACCACTGTACTACCGTGCCGCCGGTAGATCATTGCTCTTATGTGTGTACTACATCTCATGCCGTACTTGCCACTGCGCATGCTCCACCTACTGGTCTACACGAGGCAGTCATGTTGTAAAGCTCGTCTGTAAAGCTGTTATTAAAACTGCTAAGTCAAATCATATCTCCTCACTCATTTCGACATGGTGTCAGAAGATCTTTCGGACCTACCGATCGTGAGTTTTTCCATCATTTTTCGCCAAGCATCGAAGAAGAAAAAAAGTTACGGCTAGCTAACTATGGCGGAGGGATTTCGCAGACCATACCTGCTCGTTTTTGAGGGAGACATCACCGAGAATTGGCGTCTTTTTGAAAGAGAATATGACATCTTCATCGAGGCGGCACACGCAGATAAGCCTGCCAAAACAAAAGCATACATCCTCCTCAATCTCGCAGGAGCAGAAGCCATTGAACGGGAGCGTTCATTTGTCTATGCCACAGACGTTAGGGCGCCAGGTGAAAATGGAGCCGTTCTCGTCCCCGCCGAGTCAAGAGAAGACCCCGTGTGTCTCAAACGCAAATTTCGAGAAATGTGCAACCCACAACATAAACAAAACAACGGAAAGGCACACATTTCACACTCGAAATCAGAAACAAGGTGAGACCATAGAATCGTTTATCAGTAATTTGAAAATCAAAGCGAAAAGTTGTCACTTTGGAGAGCTATCAGATGAACTGATTTGCGATAGAATCGTGTGTGGCATCAACAATGACAGTATTAGGAATGCCCTGTTACATGATAATAACTTAACCCTTTCTAAGGCCATTTCTATCTGCCGTATCTATGAAGTGACTGAGGAGAACACGAAAGCCCTCGCAAAGCAAGCAACAGTGGATGCGCTACACCCAAGCTCCACTAGAGGGCAGTACAGGATAAGACATGGTCCAGCAAATAAGCACGACGCAAAACCCATCACAAACTGCAATAACTGTGGAGGCAGCCACCCAGCGCAAAGAGATAAATGTCCGGCATTTGGTCAGCAATGCCACAAGTGCAAAAAGATGAATCATTACAAAAAGTGCTGCAAGTCAAGAACAGCCAGTCAATACACCGAAAGGAAACACCTTACAAAGAAAAGCTACACAAGAAGACCAGTGCACCAGTTAGATTTAGAACAGCCAGATGCCATTACTGATGATACCTTCTATGTAGATGGAGTATCTGTGCACACTGTCAGTACTCAAGTGGAAAATCGAGATGAAGGATACGTCACTCTGCATGTAAACGACAAATCCAGTGAAATGAAAATCGACACAGGAGCAAAATGCAATGTAATGGCCAAAGAGACTTTCCTTCATCTTTCAGGAGGGAACATCATACCATGTGGCAAGTCTACAAATCTAGTGGCTTATGGAGGCAGCAAAATTGAAACTGCAGGTTTTGTCACACTGCCTTGCTACCTAGATGGACAGAAGCACATGCTACCATTCTTCCTGGTAGAGCGTGATGTTACACCGCTTTTGGGATTTCGTCCATGCATGTGTCTTGGACTTGTTACACTCAGCCTTCATGTTCACCAGGTCAGTACAGAGACCAAAACAGACTTCTTAAAAAATATCAAGGATGAGTACAAAGTTGTGTTCAGTCACGAACTAGGAGAACTGCCGACAACCTATTCCATGACATTGGATCCAGCTGTTCAGCCAGTTGTCCGTCCAGCGCACCGCATTCCCTTGGCAATGCAGGCACGAGTCAAAGCTGAACTCGACAAAATGACAAGCAAAGGTGTCATAACTCCCGTTTCTGAGCCCACGGACTGGGTTTCATCAATAGCAGCGGCACATAAAAAAGACGAGGAGGAAATAAGACTGTGCATCAACCCCAAAGACTTGAACACTGCTTTAAAGAGACCTCACTACCCGATGCGTAGTGTGGAGGAAGTTGCCACTCAAATGTCAGGCGCAACTCTGTTTTCAGTGCTTGATGCTAAGAACTCTTTTTGGCAAATAAAGCTTGATCAAAAGTCATCCATGCCGACTACATTTAGCACACCTTTCGGGCGCTACAGATTTCTCCGCATGCCAATTGGCATAAATTCAGCAAGTGAGGTATTCCAGCGCTCAATGGAACAACCATTTGCCGGCTACCCATGTGCTATCATAGTTGACGACATCATCGTGGGAGGTCGCGATGCTGCAGAACATGATGCTAATCTAAAGAAAGTGCTTGACTTTACAATGCTTATTGTGTCATCACATCCGGTGAGTACATTCTGTGTTGAAACGCTTGTTGTGGGCAAGCCAAGCTTTTAGCTCTCTCTGTGTTACTATTGTTAATTCAACCTGCAAAGACTCACAGTGACAGACTGCATGAGAAGTTTATTTAACTTGGATCTTGTTTGGGGCTCAGACCCCGGCGGAAGATTGCCGAACGCTAGGCAATGGATGGTGATAGATGATGCCAGAATCTTCCCCGGAGCCTGGACACTGGTGGTGGCAGAACGGGACCTAACACGCGTCCACGCGGAGCCTGAGTAGAGCCCGGAGGAGGTGGGGCGGAGGAGGGTCGCTGCACAGCTGGGAAACGCCGAGTGATTGACCGGGGAGCTTAAGACGGGGATCCTGCAATGATTGCTGATGAATAGCGGCTGCGATGATTGCTAATGCGGAGGTGCGGCTTGCGCTGGGGCCGTGATTGGGTGAAGCTGCAGGTACGTCTCCAGGTTGAATTTGCGCTAAAGCTTCATTTCAACCTGCAAAGACTCACAGTGACAGACTGCATGAGAAGTTTATTTAACTTGTTTGGGGGCTCAGACCCCGGCGGAAGATTGCCGAACGCTAGGCAATGCATGGTGATAGATGATGCCAGAATCTTCCCCCAAAAGAGGTAGCCGGGGTCTGAGCGGAACTGTATGCGAGTGACCGCCGAACGGGAACTATGCTTATCCTGGGGCGCGAGTGCGAGATGATCCCCTGGCGCCTGGGCAGATTTGCAAGACATAGAAGTGGGGAGAATCGGAGGAGCCGAGCAGATATAGAAGGGGTAGCCGTGAAGAGGTAGTTTAGGGGGAGTGAGAAGCGAGATTGAAGATTGAGATGAGAGACAGATTGACATACAGATGAGGAGCCGCAGCTTACGTAGGGAACGAGGTGATAGATTAGATGCGCAAAGCTGGAAGAGACCCTCCGCGAGGAGCCAGCAAGTGTAGAGACAGGGACAGCAGGGCCCTCCGACTAGGGCGGCAGCGACATGGAAGCAGAGCCCTCCGACGAGGGCGGCAGAACAGACGGCAGGGCCCTCCGATGAGAGCGCCTTTTTCCTTTTTAGTTCGCTAATGGGATAAAAACAAACCGAGCTGAAAACACTCGTGATAAAAACAAACACGAGCTGAAAACACTCGTGATAAAAAAAACTAACCGAGCTGAAAATACTCGTGATAAAAACAAACGAGCTGAAAACACTCAGGATAAAAAATAAACACGAGCTGAAAACACTCGAGATAAAAACAAACGAGCTGAAAACACTCGAGATAAAAACAAACACGAGCTGAAAACACTCGTGATAAAAACAAACACGAGCTGAAAACACTCGTGATAAAAACAAACACGAGCTGAAAACACTCGTGATTTGATTGGAGAAGCTCTTAGGGTTTTGATCGAATGGTTGCTGAGTAGGCCGAGCCTTTGATTGATTGTGCATGTGAAGTGAAAATGTATGTTGACGCGAGATGAGCGAGCATGTAGAGCCGTGCCTGAGCCAGAGGCTATGACACGAGCACTCTTAAGACGACATGCATCAGCGATAGCGTGATATGCCGGAGTAGGACGAGCTGGGATGCAGTGTTGTTTTCGTCAACGAAGACGACAACGATATGATTTCGTTGACGCCCCTTTTTTTAATGACGATAACGTAACGATGACTAGCTAAAAATAGCTCTTTGGGGACTAAAACCTGACGAGACGTCTATGAGTTTACGTCAACGAGACGAGACGAGACTAAAATGGGAAAAAGTGGTTCGTCAGATCGTTCACAAACAGAGTTTCTACGCGGAGCGGGAGAACACACCGGTAAACGTGACACAGAGCGGCGCCGCAGCTCTCATGATGCGGCCGGGCAGCGGCGCCTCTCTCTCTCTCTCTCCCTCTCTCTCTCTCTCTCTCTCTCTCTCTCCCCGTGGCGTGCAGTGAGTGCACTGCTAGCGTACATCCTCCACGGAGCGCGTCTGACATCGATGTCACAGGGACATCGACCTCAGGACAGTTTTAAATACCGTAGCGTATGAACGCAGAACGCATGTTGAGGTAGGCTACGTATGTGCAGACACCGCTGTTTATAAAAACAAAAGTGGCGATCAGAGGACGAGGAGAGCGGGCGCTTTTGGAAAAGTCCTGTACACAAAGACACTTCTACTAGTGCCTATTGTGGTGTAATCGGTTTGTCAAAAGCTATAAAGCCAATAGATAACTATTATTTATCCCAATTTCCAATAGTTATCTAAATTAATTATAACTTTTTATAATGAAACTGACGAAAACTTGACTAAAACCTTTTTTTATTTGACCTTTATTTAACCAGGAAAGTCCCACTGAGATTAAGAATCTCTTTTTCAGGGGAGTCCTGGCCCCAGAGGGGAACCTATTGTACATGTTTTTAGTGGTAGGGGAAACCGGAGTACCCGGAGGAAACCTACGCAGACACGGGGAGAACATGCAAACTCCACACAGAAAGGACCCGTTCAGGTGGGAATCGAACCTGGGACCTTTTAGCTGTGAAGCACGAGCGCTAACCGCTGCACCACCGTGCCGCTTTTAAATTTTCGTCTGACTAAAACGTGACTAAAACTATCATATTTAGAAATGACTAAAATGTGACTAAATCTATAAGCATTTCGTCCAAAAGACTAAGACTAAAACTAAAAGGGCTGCCAAAAACAACACTGCTGGGATGAGAAATTTGTGATCGTCGCTATGAGATCTGATGGGTGAAAGCGTATAACGTTTGAAGAGGAACATCCTTGAATATGGCATGGACAGCGGCCATGTTATCGCGAGCGGCGGTAATTTTGTTCCTGCTTCCAGAGTGACCCCTCGACGCGAGCTACCGCTCCTTGTTGTGTATTGTAGAGTGCAGAGAACTCTGAGATAGGGATGGAGGAAGCCATTTCCTGTGAACGATTTGCCCTGATGGAAACCCCCCCCCCAAAAACCGACTGCCGGGCGTACGAGGCAGGCGACAGCCGGGCGTGCGAGCACAGAGACAGGGGGCCGCGCGAAGCGGGGAGACGATGCAGCAGTCCGACAATTTGAGAAATTGAAATACACATTGAGAACAGAACTAATGACCAGAGATCAAACGTGGAGCAACTATCGTGATAATGCGACGCATTGCGAAAGCCACCACCAGTTATTTGCAGCGATAATAATTGAACATGAGGTAATTGAAGAGCACTTGCAAACGACTAAACACCGAAACTTCCGAGTTACGCATGGACACGTTGAAGAAAAACCCAATGCCAGAACACCGAGCTGTTAACACACAGCGTGAAAACGGACTCAGCCCGTCCGGGTTGGAAACCCGCGGAGCGTGATGGCCCACGGGTCAGCACCCGAAAGAAGCGAGCCTCCCAACGCGGAGGCCGCAGTGCACGACGCGAAAGCTCAGAGACACGGAGCGTGCGCGCGTGAGTGCAGATGTGGGTGTATACGTCTCACCTAGGAAGCCCGCCCCGACAGCCCACGGGGGCCGGGGCAGGCGCAGCGAAGTCCGGAGGAGCGTGCGTCGACAGATGTGACGCCAAGAGAGCACGGATCCGAGAGGAGCCAGAGGAGGAAACCACGCGAGGACCGGCCAACAGCACAGCGGGGGTGCGCTCGTGGCCCGCCCGCCCCGAGCAGCAACGGGGACGGCGCGCGATGATCCGGAGCAGCGTGCGTGCGTGACTCCACATCGAGGAAGAGGACGGGTCCGGAGCCAGGAGAACGAAACACAAGTCCAGCACCAGTAGCAACGGGCATGACCATGGCAACAGCAGCGCACGGGGCACCGGAGCGAGCAACGGGATGACGAGCCAAAGGGGAAGAGCTTAGCGGCCCGGGCTGGAATGACGACGCCCGGAGAATCCCCCGAGGAGACAGCATGCGAACAGCTCCTGACACGCCAAAGTCTCGGTAACATGCGACAACACAGCAGTGGCGCTGCACAGCTGGGAAACACCGAGTGATTGACCGGGGAGCTTAAGACGGGGATCCTGCAATGATTGCTGATGAATAGCGGCTGCGATGATTGCTAATGCGGAGGTGCGGCTTGCGCTGGGGCCGTGATTCGGTGAAGCTGCAGGTACGTCTCCAGGTTGAATTTGCGCTAAAGCTTCATTCCACGTATTAAACGTAGCTTTAGAGTCCACTCTAGCTTATTGTAGATCTAATTTGGCCTATTATCTCCACGGAAACTTTTTCCTCCGCTTGAACCAACACTTCTGCGTGGATTAAATCCCTTCTCTCTCTTCTCCGTAGCGCGTTAGCTCTCTGGCTAGCTTAGCCATGCCTCCTTCACAGATGATAGGAGTAGTTGCGTTAAGTGTAGTGTAGTGGTAGCTTTGGAGGCCAGGGTGTCCGAGTTAGAGGAGCGGCTGTCCGGAGATGTAGTGAAGGCTAGTGTTAGCTACAGTCAGATAGTGGCAGGGACCGCAGTCCGCTCCAACAGCGCTAGAGAGGTTAGTCAGGCTGAGGCTAGCCCCGCAGCGGGTCCCGTGCAGCCGGGACAAGACCAGGACGGATTTGTGACTGTTCGGGGAGGGGGAAGTGCTAAGCGCACGCCCGTAGCACACCAAACTCTTCACGTCCAGAACAGGTTTTCTCCCCTCAGCGCCACACCGGCTGAACCTGATACTCTGGTGATTGGAAGCTCCATAGTTAGGGACGTGAAGATCCCAGCAGCTTTGGTTAGGTCTTATCCGGGGGCCAGAGTTGGTGACATCGAAGGTAACCTTAGGGGCTTAAAGCAGGGAGGGAGGCGGTTCCGTCGGATCGTGATCCACGCGGGTGGTAACGATGTCCGGCGGAGACAGTCAGAGGTTCTCAAATTGCAAGTAGGCGCGGTGTGTGAATTGGCTAAAACGATGTCAGATACCGTAATATACTCTGGCCCTCTGCCCAATTTGGTCAATGATGAAATGTATAGCAGACATTTATCATTTAACTGCTGGTTGTCTAGATGGTGCGAGCAAAATGACGTTGGATATGTCAATAATTGGAGCGCCTTTTGGGGAAAGCCCAAGCTCATGCGCAGGGATGGCATACATCCAAATTTGGATGGTGCATCTCTTTTATCTATGAATATGGCCGATAGCCTTAGTCGCGGGCCAAATTGACGGTCCAGATATGAGCCCCGGGCGCAGAGGAGTCGTGTAGAACACTCCTCTGTAACCACCGACCCTGCTCCCGGATTGTCACAAATCATCAAGTGTGTAGATTCTCCAGAACAAATAAAGACTGTGTCTGTCCCCCGTAAACCAAAAACTAAAATATCAAAAGCTCACATAACAAACGCTGGCGTGCGACCAAATAACTTAATACAAATACCAGAACAAATAAAGACTGTGTCAGCCCCCCGTACACCAAGCACTAAAACATTAAAAGCTCACAAAACAAACGCTGGCATGCGACCAAATAACTTAATACAAATACCCAAGAGTAAACTTAACATTAAACAAAACAATAAACAAAGTGCTAAGCACATAACGTGTGGGTTGTTGAATATTAGATCAATCTCATCAAAGTCCTTTTTAGTAAATGACTTAATTTGCGATAACAACTTTGACCTTCTCGCCCTAACTGAAACATGGCTTCAGCAGGATGACTATGTTAGGCTTAATGAATCTACCCCTCCTAGTTACGTCAATTTTCAGGCTGCTAGAACCACAGGCCGAGGTGGTGGGGTTGCAGTGATATCACACTCTAATCTTGTTCTAAATCCCAAAAATAACCTAAAGTTTAATTCGTTTGAAAGTCTAACACTGTCTCTTACCTGTCCCAAATGGAAAAAACAAAAAGCTTTACTACTTGCTATTATTTATCGACCTCCTAGACCAGGGTCACGAATTAAATTTCACCAAGGTCCGAAATGAAAAAAAATGGTCAAGCAAAGGTCCGGAACATACGGGGTTAATTCACGGTTATATCAGGATTTTTAAGCCATTTTTTAAAATCTATTTCTGTGATTTGAAAATAATGCAGTCAATTGAATCCTGTTATTGTTTTTTTGCTCTAAAAATAAGTTTTGGCTCCTAAATAGCAGAGTGCATACTGTAGCCTATTATACACAATGTGCACATAATATATGACAGTGATGTGTTTCTTTGCTCAGTTCAACACACTGAGCCCTGTTTAGTCCAGGTTTAGTCCAGGCTTAGTCCAGGTTTAGTCCTGGTTCAGACCTGCTCGGAAAACAACCGTACTATTTGCGCATTACGATCGCGCGTGCATATTTAATTAGGGCGTCCTCTGCTTTTGTTTTTAGCGAGCCATATTTCAGTCATTCCGAAACCGTTTCTAAAAATTTAAAAAGTATCATGAAGCTAAGATTTAGGACTTTCTCTTTCTGTTCATCTGTGCTGTAGTTTACCGCTCTGGTGCAGTCAGAGAGGGAGTGTGGGAGAGCGAGGGAGGGAGAGCGAGAGAGGGAGAGAGAGGGAGCGCAGAGGCAGCCGCTCGTCTGAGGGGATTCGGGTCGGGTCCAAAGTTCGGATCCAAGGTTCGGATCCGGATGGGCTGGCGCATGGGTCCGGATCCGGACCGAGGTCCGCCGTTTAGTGACCTCTGTCCTAGACCCTATTCAAACTTCTTAGCAGAGTTCTCTGAGTTTTTAGCTAGTATAGTGTTGGATTGGAATAAAATTATAATAGTAGGTGATTTTAACATTCATGTTGATAATAATAGTGATTGTCTGAGCAAGGCATTTAGTGGCCTACTAGATGGGGTTGGCATTGCACAAAATGTGAATCAACCTACTCACTGTCATAAACACACTCTTGATTTGGTTTTAACATATGGGATTGAAATTAGCGACCTAAACATTCTCACTCAGAATCCCGCGCTTTCTGACCATTTTCTAATTTCATTCAAGTTCCTAATCGAAGATTATACTAATCCACATGATAAAATTCAATTAAAACGTACACTATCTGAAAAAGCTGTGTTAAAATTTAAAGAAATGATCCAGACAGTCTTTAATACTATGTCTATAGAGAATAGCTCGCTTATTGATTTAAATGAAAGTGATCAGTTTGTCGACAGCGTTATGCGCACACTAAAAACCCCCCTTGATGTTGCGGCCCCACTGAAACAGAAAGTTGTTCGGCCTAGGTGCGTCACTCCCTGGTATAATGCAGAAACACGCGCGCTTAAGCAAAAGACTCGCAAATTAGAACGGTTATGGCGCAAGTCTAGCACTGAGCAATCTCTTAGATCTTGGAAAAATAGCCTACTCGCCTATAAGCAAGCCACGAGGAAAGCAAAAACGAATTACTACTCTTCATTAATTGAAGTAAATAAAAATAACCCTAGGTTTCTTTTTAACACGGTAGCCCGGCTAACAAACAGTCACAGCGCAGTAGTGCCTTCCATTCCTGATACCCTTAGCTGCGATGACTTCCTTAAATTCTTTAATGATAAAATCACAACCATTAGAAATAAAATAAATGATAAGCTTCCCTTGTCTTATTCTAATCTAAATCTAGCTGTAGAATCATTGTCTCCTTTTGAAGTCTTAGACAGGTTCATAACTGTAGATGAGGCTGAGGTATTATCAATCATTATGTCTTCAAAACCGTCAACTTGTCTTCTAGATCCAATCCCAATTAAACTCCTCCACTGGGTATGTGCCAAAGTCCTTTAAATACTGTATGCTGTTATCAAACCACTTCTGAAAAAACCCAATCTCGATCCTGATATTTTAGCAAACTATAGGCCCATATCTAATTTGCCTTTAATTTCAAAAGTCCTTGAAAAAGTAGTGGCTAAGCAGCTTTGCAGCCACCTACAGGACAATAGTTTATTTGAAAAATTTCAGTCAGGATACAGAACATATCATAGCACAGAGACCGCCTTAGTCAAAGTTACCAACGACCTGTTATTATCAGCTGACGCCGGACTAGCTTCAATCCTAGTTCTGTTAGACCTTAGTGCCGCCTTTGACACAATCGACCACAATATTCTCCTGCAGAGGTTACAAACTGACGTAGGCATTAGGGAACAGCCCTCTCTTGGTTTAAATCTTACTTATCTGATAGGCACCAATTTGTAAATGTAAACCAACAGTCCTCACCGTGTTCCAAAGTGTGGTATGGGGTGCCACAGGGCTCAGTTCTCGGGCCAATTTTATTTATATTGTACATGCTTCCACTAGGTAACATAATCCGAAATCCCAATATAAATTTCCACTGCTACGCGGACGACACACAGCTGTACTTATCAATGAAACCAGGTCAGACAGATAAATTAGATACGCTTAGTTCCTGCGTAAAAGCCATTAACACCTGGATGACTGTAAATTACCTCCTCCTTAACCCTGATAAAACCGAGGTTATTATATTAGGTCCTCAAAAACTGAGAGAGTCTCTATCTCAGCAGATCATCTCCCTGGATAATGTTAGCGTATCGACGAGCTCTACAGTAAAAAACCTTGGAGTTCTGTTTGACCAAGACCTCTCTTTTAAAACACATATAAACCAGGCTTGTAAAATTGCGTTCTTTCACCTGCGCAACATTGCTAACATACGAAATATCCTACCTAAGAGTGATGCAGAAAAACTTATTCATGCCTTTGTTTCATCAAGGCTGGATTACTGTAACTCCCTGCTAGCAGCGTGTCCTAAAAGTTCCTTAAAAAGTTTTCAATTAGTTCAAAATGCAGCTGCAAGATTGTTAACGCGTACAAAGAGAAGAGAACACATTACACCTGTGCTAAAGTCTCTCCATTGGCTTCCTGTTGAATTTAGAATCAAATTTAAAATCCTGCTCCTCACATTTAAAGCCATAAAGGGTATGGCTCCGCTTTATCTCCAAGACGCTATCGTTTCATATCAGCCAACCAGAGCACTCCGCTCTCAAAACTCAGGGCTACCAGTGATTCCTCGGGTCTCCAAAATCACTGTAGGTGGAAGAGCCTTTAGCTACCAAGCTCCGGTTTTATGGAATAAACTTTCAGCTCACATTAAAGAAGCAGACACAGTCCCTACATTTAAGACTAGGCTCAAAACGTACCTCTTTGAATTAGCTTATGATCAGGTCAGTTAGGTAAAGCTCTAACCCACAGCCTGAAGTAAAAGCTGCCTTAGGAAAAACACTGCTGTGGGAAGTACGGTACACTGAGCGCTATCCTCTTCTTCTTCTTACTGCAAACTTTGTCTTATTATGATACAATATTTATCTTATCTGTAGTCTGTTCATTACTATTCACATGGTGTCTCCTGTCCCACTCGGGGTCGACCCGTCATTCTGACACACCACCATTCCGACACCCCGCCAATCCGACACACCGTCATTCTGACACCCCTCTATTGCGACACCCCGCCAATCCGACACTTTTTGGTACCGCTATTCCGACAATCGTTTTGAGCATATCTGTTTGCCCTCGGCTTTTGTCCGTGTTTCGTGAGAATAGCTGATAATGATGGAGGCTTATTAACGATCCTCATGGCGGTAGAGGAGTCAGCTCAGCGTCTCCTTCCCTGTTCATCCCCGCTCTGAGCGTCCCCGCTGTCGGCCCATCTATGCGCATTTCCCAGTCCCTCTACAGCGGCTCATGAGATAGTTTTGGGCAAAGGCAGTGACAGGTGCAGGCTAGTCTGTATTTCACAACAAAGCGCTGAAGTCCGCGGGAAAGACGCCGCGCACTGTCTCAAGGCTTTAAAGAGACTGAAAGTGGATGCGCCGCTCACAGCGCTGACCAAGCCACGCGCTCCCCTTCGTTCAAAACATTGTCCAAAAACAAGTCCTTCTCCAAGAAGCAGCGCGCATGGGGGTGTGTGTATGTGTGGATCACTGTGCTTTTACGCATAATGGACACGCATATGACGTGCCCCACGGACAGTGCCGCGTAATTGTGCCATAAGCCCTGATTACTGGACATGTTGGCATGTTTCCTTTGCTGCTCTTCCTAATCGTTCTAATTTAATGTGGATCGTTTTTATGTCAACTGCATTAATAAAACAGCGGCACAAATACTGTTCAACATCATTCAATCACAGTGGCCTCAGTGGTGCCTCTTGGAGCATCAGACAGCCGACGCACAGTGCGTAATGAGCGCATGACAGGCGGCGGCACTGAGAGAGGAGTGAGGACGCAATGCATGTGTTGCTCCATTCGTAAAAAGATTCCCAATTTAACGTGCATATGGCTGGAGTGCAGCCATCAGAAAAAAAAAAAACTTGCTGAGAGCTAGGAGCGGCTATGGCACGAGCTGCTGCGCTTGGCTCTCCGTACACCGCGTGATGGAGTACGGACTCCTCCAGCATCAGCTATTCTCAGGGTTTTGTTTTGTGCCCAGACAACACGGGAGCCGTGCGCAATTGTGCACGAGCGCGAGAGGGAACCGTGTAGAGACATAAAGAAAATAACACTGCATTATCTGGTCCTAGGCGCTTGTGATCGTGACACTTCATTTTCGAAATCGTTTGTCTTGTGTGAGTGGATGTGAGCGTAAATATAGTTAATTCTAGTAGGCCAATGTATTTAATTATCTTTTGTGTCGGAATGGCGGGACGTTGCACAAAAGATAAAAGTGTCACCACTCCGACAAAGGGGGCAAAAAAATGTTTCTCTCGCCGTGCAACGTTTCCTCGGTATGGTAAACTATCTCGGGAAGTTTATCCCAAACCTTAGCAACATCGCAGCACCACTCAGGCAGCTCACTCATAAGGACACTGCATGGTGCTGGCTCCCACAACACCAGCAAGCATATGAAAAGCTCAAGTCATGCCTATCCAACTCACCAGTCCTGTCGTACTTTGACGTAAAGAAGCCAGTGAGCCTGCGATACTTCTTGTTACGGACTGGGTGCAGCTTGTTTGCAAGATGAAAAGCCTGTTGCATACGCATCTCAAACTCTGTTAGACACAGAAACTCGCTATGCACAGATAAAAAAAGAACTACTTGCAGTCGTCTTCGCATGCACAAAGTTCAAAGACTATGTCTATGGTAAACACACAATTATTGAAACGGACCACCAACCCCTGGTCACAATACTGAGGAAGCCAATCCACACATAGCCCCGGCTCGCTTACAGAGGATGCTTCTACGTTTACAAGCATTCGACATCACCCTGGTCTACAAAAAGGGTAAACACATGTACCTAGCCGACACCCTTTCACGAGCCCTGACGGACACTGTTTCCCAGATGTCAAATGTTCGCAACTCGTTTGAGGTGATGTCCGTCAGTTTTATCTCAACAGCCAGGCTTGAGGA
The DNA here is from genome assembly GCA_007210695.1 of Neogobius melanostomus. Taxonomy (NCBI): domain Eukaryota; kingdom Metazoa; phylum Chordata; class Actinopteri; order Gobiiformes; family Gobiidae; genus Neogobius; species Neogobius melanostomus. The sequence continues at coordinate 168,930 of VHKM01001075.1, forward strand.
ACTCAGAGCACACACAGCCAAAGACCAAGTACTCCATGCACTCAGCAATGTGATCCAAAATGGATGGCCCAACAAGGAACGCCAGGTACCTCTCTCTGTCCAATCAAACTTTCCCTACAGAGATGAGTTGGTAGTGGAGGATGGAATTGTTGGTAAAGGACACAGACCAGTCATTCCAAACTCACTGCAACAAGAGTACATCAAGATTATGCACAGAGGTCACCCAGGCCTTGAGTCAACAAAATGCAGAGCCAGAAGCACGGTGTTTTGGCCCAACATGAACAAAGACATTACAACAGAGCTACTGTCTTGTGCAGTATGTAACAGTACCCATCCGCACCAGCAAAAGGAACCGTTAAAGTCACACCCCATTCCTACTCTGCCATGGTCCATAGTCGCCACCGACATTTTCGAATGGCACGGTCAGCAGTACTCAGTATTGGTAGACTCATACTCAGGATGGTTTGAGATAGATCTTCTCCGTGACATGTCATCAGCAACCGTTATCAAAAAGCTGAAAAGACATTTTTCTGTTCATGGAGCACCCCACACCCTGATCTCAGACAACGCCAGACAGTACACAAGCCAACGTTTCCAGGAATTTGCCAAACAATGGGACTTTGTTCACGTCACCAGCAGTCCAGAGTTCCCATAATCAAACGGATTAGCTGAACGCGCAGTCCGCGGTGCCAAACAGCTCATGGAAAAGTCACACAGCGACAGAACAGATGTTTTTCTCAATCTGTTAAACATCAGGAACATTCCTCGCGACAATACGCTGTGATCACCTACAGAACGTCTCATGTCTCGTCAAACTCGCTCAACGTTCCCTGTCAACAACAATCTGCTAGCACCTGCCTCAAAGAGCACAAACCAGGTTGCTACTCAACTTCAAAAGAAAAGACTCATTCAAAAACAGTATTACGATGCAACCAGTCGCCCACTACTGCCACTTGCTGAAGGACAAGTTGTTAGGTTGCAGACCACAAAGGGACACGACCGCCTTGGCACGGTGAAACAGGCGTGCAAAGAGCCCCGCTCCTACATTGTCGAATCTAATGGAGGCGTCTACAGGAGGAATCGCCGCCACATCCTTCCCGTCGCCAAGCCGCCACCATCTCAACACATCGATCATAATGACTCTTGTTCTCAACCAACAACACCAGGTACACCGGACGCTCACCCGCCAACACCGCAGCCCCTGTTTCCTTGCCCCTCTCAGCCGACTGCACACCGTTCCACCAGTGAGAAACCAAAAGCTCCAACTCGCTCATCCGCCCATGTGTCATCCAGAGATTCTTCATATGTGACACGCTCAGGTCGGATGTGTAAGCCCAACCCCAAGTATAATGACTGAACTGTTGATAAAAAAAAAAAAAAACACACACACACAAAAAAAACACAAGATTAATGTATTTTCAGTTGTTATGCCTAAGTGTTTCTAAAAAAAAAAGAAAATCGTTTGAAGCTAATTGGTAATGCCTACACCAAAAGAATGTATTTACATATGTTATTGTTATGCAATGTAATACAGGTTACCCAGTAATTTAGCAAATACGTTAATTATAAATTGCTTATTTTATTGCAGAAAAGTTTACCTTGAAACAGCTATGTTTAGACAGCTATGTTTATTGCTACTATGTGCATTATTATTTTACAGAAGGCACAAACTAAAAGGAGCGGATGTAGATCATTGCTCTTATGTGTGTACTACATCTCATGCCGTACTTGCCACTGCGCATGCTCCGGTCTACACGAGGCAGTCATGTTGTAAAGCTTGTCTGTAAAGCTGTTATTAAAACTGCTAAGTCAAATCATATCTCCTCACTCATTTCGACATAGTGTGTTCATTTTTTAACCCAACGCTTTGCTTGGGCGCGTACTTGGCATGGAGTTCGGCTCCTTCTGGATTCCGAATGAGTTGCACCATATCGGCAAGCATTCCATAGCTTTAGACCCGAAACTTTTTTCCATTGCCATCATAACACGATGGCAATGGAACGTCAGCATTCCTCTCGGTGTAGTATCCCTAGACTGACTTTTCCCATTTTCTCTTAAAGAACAATGGCGCTAACCTCGCGTAGCCAAATGCCTCCTGTGTCTCACCAAATATCCCCCCTTTCGTTACTGCAACTAACGCAAGTAGCAAGGCGTGTTCTTGGATCGGACCGGGCCCGGCTGAAGGCTCACAGAATAACGGCTTGCACTATAAGCAACGCTCCCGCGCAGCCGTTAGATTAATTCTCACACTCTACGCTATGGCAATGAACAAAATACCTAAAACAACATAAATAAACCAAGAACCCCGTGTACACTTTAAGCGCTGCCCTGGGCTTTACACAATTGAAAAGACAAAAACTCACCACGATAAGGTTCTTTTGGTCCTGTAGCCGAAAGGTTTTTCCAGCGCGAGACGAACGATGTCCCCCTTCTTCTCGTCAAACGCTAAATGAGGTGTTTTTTTGTAAATCCCAGGTCGGTCAAACAACACACGATCGTCTCCACGCCGAAAAAAATAAATAAATAAAAAAAATCAGACGAAAGACTTGCCAACGCCAAAACTGTCGTGGAATTTCTTATCAAGATAAAGGAAAGAAGCTGAAAAGATATTTGTCTGACCAATAGTGTAATTTATTTTACACACGTGTGGAGAACCGACGCACAAAGTCCGAGTGTATCAGCAGCTCTGGGGAGCTGGGGAAGTTGATTGAATAGCACAGTGGGGGGTGGGGGCGTGGGGGGGGGGGGGGGGCATTATGAAATATACTGTGCTACTGTCACCTGCAGAAACAGTCTATTCTGACACATGTGGCATTATACACCTGAGCTTTATTGACAGAGGACAAGGCGCTGGACTTTGCTAATTTTTGCATCCATAATTTAGATACAATTATTTTTACATTTCTTTACATTGGATATACAGATAGTAATTTGTCTAGAGGCTTTTTTTAAACTTTATATTCTATTTTCAAATGTATATTTTATATTGATCACCTCCGCACCTCTAGACGAGGCACAAAAGGATTCTCTCCTAAGATTTACATGTCCATGGCACAGACTGCTCCCTTTAAGTTTGCATGTCCATGGCACAGAGAAACCCCTGTGCTTTCACACCTCCGTGAGAGGCGTCTACCTGCCCAACGCCTTTGTATTGAAACTGTGACCCCTCCCACCTCCGTGCTGTGAATGTATTCATGTCCTTAGCTATGTAAGGAGCCCGGAGACGCGGGCTCCTTACATAGCTGGCGGGCTCCTGACAGAAAAGACCAAGGGAGAGAGGGATATTGTACATCGAATTACACAATGGAGATGACGCAGGCTCCTCAGAACTGATTGTACATGCTTGCTGTGTAGGTATTGGTTCTCCACATATGTGTTACAAATAAATTATGCTATTGAAAAGACAAATACTTTAAAGCTTTTTCCTTTATTGTGGTAGAAAATTCACAACAAGTAGTGATGTCACAATTTTGAACGCTTGTCATTGGTTGACGCGGATGTCAATCAAAACAGCTGGTCATTACGTGCCTATGTCAAAATGATGATCAATAAATGCTTGTTTTTAACCTTAAATGGAGAAACGTTGGAGATTTCGGAGACCTTCGGAAAACACTCGGCAAGCTCCGTAGGCTTGTGTTATTTGAATGAATTTGTAAAACGTAAATAACCAACATAATTTTGCAAAAATACGTATTACTGGTACGTAATTTCATATTGTAAAAGCGTACCTGGGAGATTGGGTTGAGATTTTTATATATAAGAAAAACTCTTCCTCACCCTCCGCGGGCGGTCTCTTTTTCCTTCAAGCTCGGGTCCTCTACCAGAGGCCTGGGAGCTTGAGGGTTCTGCGCAGTATCTACACGGGATGTACCACCGAAACATAACTGAAGTGGCGGATATCAAGAAATCCTACCAATGGCTAGACAGAGCTGGCCTGAAGGACACCACAGAGGCACTCATCATGGCTGCACAGGAGCAGGCCTTGAGCACCAGAGCAATAGAGGCCCAGATCTATCACACCAGACAAGACCCCAGGTGTAGACTGTGCAAAGAGGCCAATGAGACAATCCAGCACATAACTGCAGGGTGTAAGATGCTGGCAGGGAAAGCTTACATGGAGCGCCATAACCAAGTGGCTGGCATAGTGTACAGGAACATCTGTGCAGAGTATGGGCTGGAAACCCCAAGGTCAAAGTGGGAAATACCTCCAAAGGTGGTAGAGAATGACCGGGCCAAGATCCTTTGGACTTCCAGATACAGACGGACAGAATGGTAATGAACCAACCGGACATTGTGGTGGTGGACAAAGAGCAGAGGAAAGCAGTGGTGGTTGACATAGCAATACCAAGCGACTTCAACATCAGGAAAAAGGAACACGAGAAACTAGAGAAATACCAGGGGCTCAGAGAAGAGCTAGAGAAGGCCTGGAGAGTGAAGGCATCAGTGGTGCCCCTGGTCGTTGGGGCACTCGGGGCAGTGACCCCCAAACTGGAGGAGTGGCTCCAGCAGATCCCAGGAAATACAGACATCTCGGTCCAGAAAAGTGCAGTTCTAGGAACTGCAAAGATACTGCGCAGAACCCTCAAGCTCCCAGGCCTCTGGTAGAGGACCCGAGCTTGGAGGAAAAAGAGACCACCCGCGGAGGGTGAGGAAGAGTTTTTATAGCCATATATATATATATATATATATATATATATATATATATATAGCCTTTTGATGAAAACTACCCTGTTGAAGATACAGACCTGACCTCATTGGTGACACTTGATTTTCACTACTATTCCTATTGGTGAACTGTCTTTTCTTTTTCTTTTCTTTTTTCCAGTGAGACATAAATAGATCAGGCTTTTTCTAAACAACAATGTCAAATACGTATAATATACGTTTTGTCACATACTTAGCATCTGCTTATGAATAATCTAGTGCCCAGCACTAGATTTCTATGTTGGCTAACTTTGATCAGATTAGTTGATCTGATCTGATTTTGTATCCCATAAAAAAATACACATGGACACCTATATGTTGTATCCATCAATGGGATTGTAATGAAGCAAAGCATTTTAACGTATGAAGTTTATGACGTGGCTTTTATAACATTTGAAGACTTGCCACTACCATTATCACTAAGCAACATATATGACATTTTTGTTCTCCAGCAATGAGGATGGAGTGGGTCCATTCTTGTCATCGGCTAATGTAAACAAAGGGCACAAAGTGATCACATGACCCTCCTGCTGCTCTTACAATTGGAGCTACTTGGACCCCGTCTGGATTACAGTAATCCCACGTATTTTTAGGAGCACACAAGATGGACAGGATGAGGGACAATTGAGGAGCGTGCATAATGATTGTTACAGTGCCTTGCGAAAGTACTAATACATCTTGAACTTTTGCACATTTTGTCATGTTTACAACCATAAACAAAGATTTTATTTTGAATTTTTACTGAAAGCAAAATGATTGTTATTTTTCAAAAAATTGAAAACTGAAAAGTGGGGCGTGGATAAGTATTCATACAGCATGACTTAAAAGGTCCTACAGTATATCATGCAATATCATTTTAACCATATTGTTATGCTATTTACTTATCAAAAACACCCCCAGAGCGGTTTTTGGCTTCATTCACGCAGTTCTAAGCAATCCTCCTGAATCCTGCTCTCTGAGCAGCTGCTCCGCCCTCTCCTGGAAAACAACTGAATTGGAAGGGCCAGACGTCTAATGTAATGCCTTACGGCCTGATTTTAATTTATAAAACAGCTTTTTCATTATTTTAGTTGTAAGAGAGAAATAAAAAAAATAATAATAAAAAAATGGAACTCTCCGACGCATCTGTGCTGTCCCGGGAGAGTAAACAAACGCACCCCCGGAGGATCCGAACAGAAGTCATGTTTGTGAAGAAGGAGCTCTTTCTAACCAACTCTGGACACGCCTATTCTTTTTTCTTACCCAACGATAATGTCACGGATGCGCGTTTAGCTACGAGAGGAACAGGACTATTCAACCTTCCTAAAGAAGAGTGCACTCGCCAGAAGTTGGAATTTCTTTCTGGGATTCAGCTAGCTACTATATCAACCAACCTGATGGATGCTTGGTGAACCTTGACCAGAATCAAAGTGGATTAACTTTTATAACCAACGGGAGTGCCATAACATAAACACCTGATGATGGGGAGGCCAGGCTGAGAGGTAAGTCAAAACGCGTGTTAGCATGTGTGTTAGCCATTTATGAAACTGTGTTGCACATGCCAACTCCTTATAACTTATGTGCATTATGTGAAGTAACTTCACTTTTTGCAGCGATATTTATAATACTGTAAATGTGGAATGAACTCTCCGTTCATTCCACATTTACAGTATTATAAATATCGCTTAGGGGCAGAGTTAACTGAATCGAAGCGTCTTGTCTTCCGGGTTTGGAAAATACCCCCAGACAATACTTATATTTCTCTCAAAAATTAGTACTCCATAGTGACATACTTTACTTTGGAATGGCTAAAATAGCATGATACAGATCCTTTAATACTTTGTGGAACCCACTTTTATGGAATAACAGCAGTAAGTCTTGGGGTATGACTCTACAAGATTTGCACATCTAGAGACTGACATTTTAGCCCATTCCTCTTTACAAAACAACTCAAGCTCTGTCAAATTGGAAGGAGAGCGTTTGTGAACAGCAGTTTTCAGGAATTCCACAGATTTTAATAGAATTTAGGTCAGGACTTTGACTGGGCCATTCTAACACATTAATATGTTTGTTTTTAAACCATTCCATTGTAGATTTAGCTTTGTGTTTAGGGTCATTGTCCTGCTGGAAGGTGAATCTCCGCCCCAGCCTCAATTCTCTTGCTGACTCCAGCAGGTTTTCCTCCAAAATGTCCCTGTATTTGGCTCCATCCATCTTCCCAACTATTCTTACAATCTTCCCAGTCCCCGCTGAGGAAAAGCAGCCCCATAGCATGATGCTTCCCCACCATATTTGACACTGGGGATGGTGCACTCAGGACGATGAGAAGTGTTAGGTTTGTGCCATACATAACGTTTTGCATTTGGGCCAAAAATCTGACCAAAGCACCTTCTTCCACATGGTAGCTGTGTCCTCCATATGACTTCTAGCAAACGGGATTTCTTATGGCCTCCTTTCAATAATGGCTTTCTTCTTGCCACTCGTCCATGAAGGCCAGATTTGTGTAGAGTACGACTTACAGTATAGTTGTCCCACCTGGTCTTATTTCGACGCATGACCTTGTCAGAGTTCTGAGCAGCAATCTTATAGCTCTCCTCCAAGTGGCGTCTGAGCATGTCCACGTACGTGGAATGGGATGGCCGCGATTCCTGGTCGACAGGCAACCCAAAGGCCAGATCAACGGGGAGACGAGGCTGCCGTCCGAACATGAGTTCATACGGGGAAAAGCCAGTGACGTCATTGCGTGTGCAGTTATAGGCATGCACCATAGGCTTGACGAAGTCGCGCCAATGGGTCTTGTCATGGTCCGGTAATGTTCCAAGCATGTTCAAAAGTGTTCGGTTAAACCTTTCAACTGGATTTCCCCGGGGATGATACGGGGTTGTCCTGACCTTATGCATGCCTGCCATTTCACAGAGTTCCTTGATGGTTCGAGACTCGAAGTCCGGTCCTTGGTCACTGTGGAGCTTCTCCGGAATTCCATAGTGGACCAGGAAATTGTTCCACAAGCACTTTGCAACCGTTTTAGCTTTCTGATTTGGCGTTGGTACGGCAACGGCGTACTTTGTGAAATGGTCGGTCATTACAAGAATGTCTTTAGTTTTACTCTTATCAGGCTCTATGGACAAAAATCCATACACACAAGCTCCAAAGGCCTAGAAGTTCTTATGTTCACCAGAGGGGCTGCTTTTTCGGGTTGAGACTTCCTCTTGACACATCTCTCACAAGTTTTAATTTTGTTGTCCACAGCTGCCGACATTTTAGGCCAATAAAACCGAGACCGAACAAGGTCTAAAGTTCTCTCAATTCCGAGATGGCCCATACGGTCATGAAGGTGTGACAAGACTTCAGACCGGCACTCCTCCGGCAACACAAGTTGGTAAGATGACTCCTCCCCGATCTGACGTCTTCTTACAAGAACATTATTTCGGAGCTCCAGACGTGGTAGTTCTCTCAGAAGTAAGGGCAGAGCAGGAAGTTCATCTCTCACTGAAGGTGGTGGCGATTCACCTTTTTCCAATTGCACAATCACATGTTGAATAGCAGGATCAGCACGTTGCTTGGCGGCTATTTCAGCATGAGAGAGCGACGGAATGACTAGAGAGGAAAATTGCGAATCATCCACATAGCTGTCAGGGAGGCAGTTTGCAGAGGTGGACAGAGTGTGCACGAGAGCGAACCCCTGGTCCGTGTTGTCGGAACTATAGACCAACTGACGGTCACAAATAGCTTGTACGACATGTTGGTCAATGGAAATGCTGGGACCTTCCAAGTGCCGTCCAGCAAAATTCAGGATTCGCTCACGCTCCTTCTGGGACATCAGGTCATCAAACAACTCCCCATGTGGTCTCCGGGAAAGACCATCGGCATCAGCGTTTTGTTTTCCAGCTCTATAAACGATATTAAACGAAATTGTGGAAAGAGCTGAAAGCCATCTGTAGCTTGTTGCATCGAGCTTAGCTGAGGTCAACAAGTAGGTAAGGGGGTTGCTGTCAGTGATTATGGTGAAATGGGTGCCATACAGGTAGTCATTAAATTTTTCAGTGACAGCCCACTTCAAGGCAAGGAATTCTAGTTTGTGAGCTGCATATCTGGACTCACTCTGTGAAAGGCCTCTACTTGCGTAAGAAATAACCCTCTTCTTGCCATCATGCTCCTGGTATAACACAGCCCCCAGACCAGTGGAACTGGCATCGGTGTGCACAATGTAGGGTTTGTGAGGGTCTGCAAACGCCAGAACTGGGGCAGAAGTGAGTTTTTCGACGATGGTCTCGAAGGCCTGTTGACACTCACGGGTCCAGCGGCCTCCAAACGGCTCTTTCGGGTCCAAATATTGGGATGGTTGAGAGGGAGAGGTCTTCTTCCGTTTCTGTGCGGGCGGGTACCCTCCTGTAAGGTTGTTCAACGGTTTCACAATGGAGGAATAACCCTGCACGAACCTCCGGTAGTACCCTGCAAATCCTAAAAAGGACCGGAGTTCTTTAAGGGTCTTGGGCACAGGCCAGGAGGTGAGTGTTGAGATTTTCCCAGGGTCGGTCTCTACTCCATCTCGGGATACCACATGTCCCAAGTATCGCACAGACGTCTGAAAGAAGACACACTTCTCTGGAGACAATTTTAGCCCATACTCCCTCAACCGAGACAGGACCTTCATCAACCGCCTTTCATGTTCAAGGCAAGGAGAAAGTGGACGGATGTTGGACAAGCACAGCCTTTTCACTCCGCAGACCTGGAGCAATCACCAGTCCATCCAACACAGTAGTCTGTCCTGCACAGATGGTCAAAGCATGGTCATTCTTAACAACCCCATGGTAGTTGTCAGAAATCTGCTGGTGCCTAAGCTGGAGAATTTTCATAACAGCTTTGTAGCCAAAGGGGACTGACTGAAACATGGGACTCGGAGTTTCATGGTGCTTTGTATAGACGGCATCGAGGGTGTTTGTTCCGATCAGAATCATAGACTGACGAGGTTGTAGGTCAGGGACGACCAGAGCTAGGGTATTGATGTCTATTGGCTGTCCAATGAAGTCAGCTGGAAAGGTAACGTTGAGCTCAATGTATCCCAAATATGGCACTAGTTGTCCATTAGCCCCTTCGACTTCAAGTAAATCACCTAATGGCTTGATCTCATGATCCAAAGATGAGCATTGTAAAATGAATGTGGGACGGTAGTGACTTGAGATCCAGTATCATATAGACAGCAAAAGTCTGCTCCTTTGATCTTAATCTCTCCAGTGCTCCGTGTTCCAATGAGTCCTGTAGGTAATTCCATATATCGAGGATGGGGACATGGTTCAGCAGCTTCCACCTGCCCCTCTGCAGAAGCTGCCTTCAGTTTGATGGAGCCTTTGAGTGTTTAGCGTCCCATGCTTGCTGTCTCTGTCTCAGCTGGTTACGCTTCTCATTCACAAGGCTGGCATTTGCAGGGTTTGAGCAAGAGGGTGCGATATGGCCATCCTCCCCGCAGCGGAAACAGAACCATGGCTTAGGTTTGTTGGACCCGGAACTGCCTTTCCACTTCGGCGGACGCTGGTGGGACTCAGGTTGGCGAGGGGTTGAGCTTTTCTTATTTAACAATTCAGACATTTGACGTTGTAGCTTTTCCAGTTGTTTTTTCAGGTCATCAATTACACTGGGATCCATATGCCCACAGGAACAGGAAGAAATGCTCTGAGACTGAAGGGAGACGCGCTGCTTCACAGAGGGCAAATGTTGTTTCATGAGTGACTCTTTGGTGAGCTGCCGATCCTCTTCAGTTCTCATTTGGAGCAACAGCTCTGAAAATGATGGTGGATAGTCTCTCTTCTGCTCCAGCTGCAACTTCATGATAACTGCATTGTCCCAACACCCTCGACAAAATTGTTTTAACAGGTGTTTGTTCAGATCAGCAGCCGAAATGCCGCCACGCCTCTCCACAGTACTCAAAGCAAGCTGCAATCTCTGCAAATAGGAAGATGGGCACTCTCCGTGGTTCTGAAGTGTATTCAAAAAGCGAGCAAATAACTCTTCTCCATCTTCCACAGTTCCGAACGCAGAGTCCAACACATGCAGGAAATCCATAGGCAGAGCATTCGAACCAAGGCCCTTAACGAGATCAGCTGCAGGTGGCAACAGGCACTCCGCAATGCGTCTTGTCACATACAATGCTGAGAGACCGGGGTCAGCTAGGAGTAACTCAATGTGTGAACGCCATGAGTCATAGTCAGTTTCATTCCCTGGCTTTGGAATCTTCCCAGAGAACGTTCGGAGCCTGAGTGATGAAAGTGACTGAGAACTTGCATCGTCCCGTCTCACAACATGTTCAACCACGATTCTCTGAACGTCAGGTGGATTAAGATCGTGATTTGAAAGGGAGACGCGTGGATTAACACCAGGAATGGAGTTCCGTGCGGTCCTCCTCCGATCAGTTCTCGAACTGAATGACGAATGGGAGCGTGGCAAAGGAACATGTGGTTGATCTGAGACACCCGCTCTTTGGCGTGCAGGTGGTGCACCAGCAACAGTTTTCTTTTGGCCCCAGTATCGTCTCCATTGCCACTCATGTCCGTATCAGCATGATAATCATCATCATCATCAGCATGATCATCATCATCATCGTCATAATCAACATGATCATCATCACCGTCATCATCATCGTTATCGTCATCCGCTCGTTGTTCTTTGTCCAAATGCTTCCCGATTTGATCCATCATTCCCGTCAAAACATCTGCAAAACTTTTACCACTTCGGTTAGAAATGAGCTTCAGTTCATGAAGATAATCTTCAGGAGGACTTCCCCCAGTGGCAGCACATTCACCTGCAAGTGACTTAACGTGAAACTTGACATCAGGTGCTTCCTTGGACTGGTGAGTGTACGGTAATAATGGATTTAAGGCATCTAAAGCTTCTGCCTTTTCGAACTCAATGATCAGGTTTTTGTAATAGCTACTATTGGTATCGCTCACTAATATTACTTTTTTGAGTTTGCCATATCCGCTCAAGCAATCCTTGATTTCATCATCTATTTTTAGTATTCGTAACACCTTCTACTAAAACAGAGTTGGCACTATTAATACCAGATCGCGCAATGAAATCCATAATCAAATCTTGATTGGGCACAATAACGGCAAACAACTTTATAAAACACAAAAAAACACATTCACACACACAGACTCCTGGCTAGAGGCTCGCCACTTGTAACACTCTCTATGGGCTAAAGAGACAAACGCAGATTACGCATTGATTAAGTTCGTCTCGGAGTCTTAGGTGTGTGAATAACCACAATACAAACATGAATAAATTTTCAGATCTGTATTGAAGGCCTTAGATATTTAGTATAGGTTGATATGCAATAATAATTATAATAATATATAGTTAGACAAACACAACATACAGGACGACAAAGGGGGGAAAAAGAAATAAAGTAATGTACTGTTCAGTTCATTTGATTATGAGCTGGTGCGTTCAGTTCATGAATGTCTCTGTATCTGAAATGTCCACACACACACAATCCAACAGGGATAGAGTTCGATTTCCTACCACGTTTCAGTAGTATAGCTCGCCATCCGTAGTCAGGGGTCGTGGTAGTAGTAGTTTTGTTGGTGGGTGGTGACAGTGGGCGGTCGTGGTAGTAGTAGTAGCAGCACACAAAAACCTGACCTGGAGGAGGTCAAAACCAAGTTAGTCACCATGATCAAAACATTCACAACGTATCATAGCTAGCAATTAAATGACCATTTCGTGATAATCAATAATGGTTGTACAACATAAATGGCCAATAGATTATCATGTTCAAAAACGCACACTATGGAAAACAGACGTGCAATGTAATCAAATGGACAAAACGGAAAATAGCCGTGCCCGATCAACATTTGTTATGTTGTAATTCAATTCGGCTCATGAGTTATCATGAGCCCGCTCAATTTAAACGAATCATTGGTAGTAAATGATGGAGAGAACATACCAGAGAGTCTTTAGAGTTAGCGTGCAGCTCGCTCGTAGTTCAATATGGCGGGGCAGTAGCGGCATCCTCACCGCCGTCAAGCCAGCCTCGTCTTAATAGTGCATCCGCCTTCCAAAGTGCGGGTGCGCTCGTTTTTGCACACCGTGACCTCCAGGCACGTAGCGAAAGAAATAGGCCTACATAAAAATAATTCCACGGTGGTCCTTGTAATAGTCCAGCAACAGTGTGCGGTATGAGTCAAAGTTAGAAGCTGGTCAGACACGTAGACTAACACAAATAGCCTACTAAATCAATCAAAAGTGAGAAGATAGTCCGTTATGATAGTGTGTGCGTTAGTGAACATTTAAAATGTACGATGATGCCAGATGTAGCCACTAGAAAAAGAGAAGGGAAAGGCAAATGAAATACAGAGAATAAGGAAACTGCAGTACATGTTCACAGAGCTTATTTATGAGCATGTGTAATCCACCTCGGGTGTCTAGTCAGTCATATAAAGTCATATAGCGTCATTCAGCCTTTTAAAAGCACCCAATAACCCCCAGCGTTGATATACTTTGCGGTAGAACATCTAATGTACAACTTTTGTCATGGCGTCAGAAATGTCAGTTACAATTCGGTCCAGCAGATGGCGCAAATTCACCCCTTTCACCAAAGCCAGCTGCCAAGTACAGTGACTTAAACTACCAATATAAGAATTATACATAAAATAAATAATAATAATATTATTATGATAATTATTATTATCATTATCATTATTATTATTATTATTATTATAATCAACAACAACAACAAAACAATAATAATAACAATGTGAGGCACTGATTTTGAGCAACGTATTTTAAGGTGCTTAATTTGTCATTCTTTATCACTTTCGAATATAAATGTCTACCTGTGTTTTGAACATTAACTTTAAATTGGCAAAGCATCATGGAGCAAGTCACATTTCAATACCCATGTCAATGCAGATCTGACATGCTCAGTTCAAAGGTAAAAAAACAAAAAAAGAATAAAAAGAAACAGACTTGTCACCTCGGGGACCAAAATGGTTCCCATAGAATAATGAAAAACTGTCCACAGTGGAATAGTTCCCAGAACCTTCTGTATTATGGCAATTAGCTGTTATAATGAAATCCCTGTGTAACAAGGCCTTTATTGTGAAATGCTTAATCACGTGGGTTAAAACTAATATGGATCACATGTACAGGTTTGGACACCTGGTCACACTGGAATGGTTCTCAGAAACCTTCTGTATTACGCAATTAGCTGTTATAATGGAAATCCTGTGTACTGTACAAGGCCTTTATTGTGAAATGCTTAATCACGTGGGGTCAAAACTAATATGGATCACATGTACTGGTTCTGGACACCTGGTCCATAGTGGAATGGTTCTCAGAAACCTTCTGTATTTATGGCAATTAGCTGTTATAATGGAAATCCCTGTGTAACAAGGCCTTTATTGTGAAATGCTTAATCACGTGGGGTCAAAACTAATATGGATCACATGTACAGGTTCTGGACACCTGGTCCATAGTGGAATGGTTTTCAGAAACCTTCTGTATTTATGGCAATTAGCTGTTATAATGGCCATTTCTGTGTAACAAGGCCTTTATTGTGAAATGCTTAATCACGTGGGGTCAAAACTAATATGGATCACATGTACAGGTCCTGGACACCTGGTCCACAGTGGAATGGTTCTCAGAAACCTTCTGTATTTACCGCAATTAGCTGTTATAATGGCCATTTCTGTGTAACAAGGCCTTTATTGTGAAATGCTTAATCACGTGGGGTTAAAACTAATATGGATCACATGTACAGGTTCTGGACACCTGGTCCATAGTGGAATGGTTCTCAGAAACCTTCTGTATTTACCGCAATTAGCTGTTATAATGGCCATTTCTGTGTAACAAGGCCTTTATTGTGAAATGCTTAATCACGTGGGGTTAAAACTAATGTGGATCACATGTACAGGTCCTGGACACCTGGTCCACACTGGAATGGTTCTCAGAAACCTTCTGTATTTATGGCATTAGCTGTTATAATGGCCATTTCTGTGTAACAAGGCCTTTATTGTGAAACGCTTAATCACGTGGGGTTAAAACTAATATGGATCACATGTACAGGTTCTGGACACCTGGTCCATAGTGGAATGGTTCTCAGAAACCTTCTGTATTTATGGCAATTAGCTGTTATAATGGCCATTTCTGTGTAACAAGGCCTTTATTGTGAAATGCTTAATCACGTGGGGTCAAAACTAATATGGATCACATGTACAGGTCCTGGACACCTGGTCCACAGTGGAATGGTTCTCAGAAACCTTCTGTATTTACCGCAATTAGCTGTTATAATGGCCATTTCTGTGTAACAAGGCCTTTATTGTGAAATGCTTAATCACGTGGGGTTAAACTAATATGGATCACATGTACAGGTCTGGACACTGGTCCACATGGAATGGTTCTCAGAAACCTTCTGTATTTATGGCAATTAGCTGTTATAATGGAATCCCTGTGTAACAAGGCCTTTATTGTGAAACGCTTAATCACGTGGGGTCAAAACTAATGTGGATCACATGTACAGGTCCTGGACACCTGGTCCACAGTGAATGGTTCTCAGAACCTTCTGTATTTACCGCAATTAGCTGTTATAATGGCCATTTCTGTGTAACAAGCCTTTATTGTGAAATGCTTAATCACGTGGGGTCAAAACTAATATGGATCACATGTACAGGTTCTGGACACCTGGTCCATAGTGGAATGGTTCTCAGAAACCTTCTGTATTATGGCAATTAGCTTTATAATGGCCATCTGTGTAACAAGCCTTTATTGTGAAATGCTTAATCACGTGGGGTCAAAACTAATATGGATCACATGTACAGGTTCTGACACCTGGTCCATAGTGGAATGGTTCTCAGAAACCTTCTGTATTTACCGCAATTAGCTGTTATAATGGCCATTTCTGTGTAACAAGGCCTTTATTGTGAAATGCTTAATCACGTGGGGTAAAACTAATATGGATCACATTACAGGTTCTGGACACCTGGTCCAAGTGGAATGGTTCTCAGAAACCTTCTGTATTTACCGCAATTAGCTGTTATAATGGATCTGTGTAACAGCCTTTATTGTGAAATGCTTAATCACGTGGGGTTAAACTAATGTGGATCACATGTACAGGTCCTGGACACCTGGTCCACAGTGGAATGGTTCTCAGAAACCTTCTGTATTTAGCAATTAGCTGTTATAATGGAATCTGTGTAACAAGGCCTTTATTGTGAATGCTTAATCACGTGGGGTCAAAACTAATATGGATCACATGTACAGGTTCTGGACACCTGGTCCATAGTGGAATGGTTCTCAGAAACCTTCTGTATTATGGCAATTAGCTGTTATAATGGCCATTTCTGTGTAACAAGGCCTTTATTGTGAAATGCTTAATCACGTGGGGTCAAAACTAATATGGATCACATGTACAGGTCCTGGACACCTGGTCCACAGTGGAATGGTTCTCAGAAACCTTCTGTATTTACCGCAATTAGCTGTTATAATGGCCATTTCTGTGTAACAAGGCCTTTATTGTGAAATGCTTAATCACGTGGGGTTAAAACTAATATGGATCACATGTACAGGTTCTGGACACCTGGTCCATAGTGGAATGGTTCTCAGAAACCTTCTGTATTTATGGCAATTAGCTGTTATAATGGCCATTTCTGTGTAACAAGGCCTTTATTGTGAAATGCTTAATCACGTGGGGTCAAAACTAATATGGATCACATGTACAGGTCCTGGACACCTGGTCCATAGTGGAATGGTTCTCAGAAACCTTCTGTATTTACCGCAATTAGCTGTTATAATGGCCATTTCTGTGTAACAAGGCCTTTATTGTGAAATGCTTAATCACGTGGGGTCAAAACTAATATGGATCACATGTACAGGTTCTGGACACCTGGTCCATAGTGGAATGGTTCTCAGAAACCTTCTGTATTTATGGCAATTAGCTGTTATAATGGCCATTTCTGTGTAACAAGGCCTTTATTGTGAAATGCTTAATCACGTGGGGTCAAAACTAATATGGATCACATGTACAGGTTCTGGACACCTGGTCCATAGTGGAATGGTTCTCAGAAACCTTCTGTATTTACGCAATTAGCTGTTATAATGGCCATTTCTGTGTAACAAGGCCTTTATTGTGAAATGCTTAATCACGTGGGGTTAAAACTAATATGGATCACATGTACAGGTTCTGGACACCTGGTCCATAGTGGAATGGTTCTCAGAAACCTTCTGTATTTACCGCAATTAGCTGTTATAATGGCCATTTCTGTGTAACAAGGCCTTTATTGTGAAATGCTTAATCACGTGGGGTTAAAACTAATATGGATCACATGTACAGGTTCTGGACACCTGGTCCATAGTGGAATGGTTCTCAGAAACCTTCTGTATTTACGCAATTAGCTGTTATAATGGCCATTTCTGTGTAACAAGGCCTTTATTGTGAAATGCTTAATCACGTGGGGTTAAAACTAATATGGATCACATGTACAGGTCTGGACACCTGGTCCATAGTGGAATGGTTCTCAGAAACCTTCTGTATTTACCGCAATTAGCTGTTATAATGGCCATTTCTGTGTAACAAGGCCTTTATTGTGAAATGCTTAATCACGTGGGGTTAAAACTAATATGGATCACATGTACAGGTTCTGGACACCTGGTCCATAGTGGAATGGTTCTCAGAAACCTTCTGTATTTACCGCAATTAGCTGTTATAATGGCCATTTCTGTGTAACAAGGCCTTTATTGTGAAATGCTTAATCACGTGGGGTAAAACTAATATGGATCACATGTACAGGTCCTGGACACCTGGTCCACACTGGAATGGTTCTCAGAAACCTTCTGTATTTACCGCAATTAGCTGTTATAATGGCCATTTCTGTGTAACAAGGCCTTTATTGTGAAATGCTTAATCACGTGGGGTTAAAACTAATATGGATCACATGTACAGGTCTGGACACCTGGTCCACAGTGGAATGGTTCTCAGAAACCTTCTGTATTTACCGCAATTAGCTGTTATAATGGCCATTTCTGTGTAACAAGGCCTTTATTGTGAAATGCTTAATCACGTGGGGTTAAAACTAATGTGGATCACATGTACAGGTCCTGGACACCTGGTCCACAGTGGAATGGTTCTCAGAAACCTTCTGTATTTATGGCAATTAGCTGTTATAATGGATCCTGTGTAACAAGGCCTTTATTGTGAAATGCTTAATCACGTGGGGTCAAAACTAATATGGATCACATGTACAGGTTCTGGACACCTGGTCCATAGTGGAATGGTTCTCAGAAACCTTCTGTATTTATGGCAATTAGCTGTTATAATGGCCATTTCTGTGTAACAAGGCCTTTATTGTGAAATGCTTAATCACGTGGGGTCAAAACTAATATGGATCACATGTACAGGTCCTGGACACCTGGTC
Organism: Neogobius melanostomus; assembly: GCA_007210695.1. Classification (NCBI taxonomy): domain Eukaryota; kingdom Metazoa; phylum Chordata; class Actinopteri; order Gobiiformes; family Gobiidae; genus Neogobius; species Neogobius melanostomus. Next base: position 187,019 of record VHKM01001075.1, read on the forward strand.
CACAGTGGAATGGTTCTCAGAAACCTTCTGTATTTACCGCAATTAGCTGTTATAATGGCCATTTCTGTGTACAAGGCCTTTATTGTGAAATGCTTAATCACGTGGGGTTAAAACTAATATGGATCACATGTACAGGTTCTGGACACCTGGTCCATAGTGGAATGGTTCTCAGAAACCTTCTGTATTTATGGCAATTAGCTGTTATAATGGCCATTTCTGTGTAACAAGGCCTTTATTGTGAAATGCTTAATCACGTGGGGTCAAAACTAATATGGATCACATGTACAGGTCCTGGACACCTGGTCCACACTGGAATGGTTCTCAGAAACCTTCTGTATTTACCGCAATTAGCTGTTATAATGGCCATTTCTGTGTAACAAGGCCTTTATTGTGAAATGCTTAATCACGTGGGGTCAAAACTAATATGGATCACATGTACAGGTTCTGGACACCTGGTCCATAGTGGAATGGTTCTCAGAAACCTTCTGTATTTATGGCAATTAGCTGTTATAATGGCCATTTCTGTGTAACAAGGCCTTTATTGTGAAATGCTTAATCACGTGGGGTCAAAACTAATATGGATCACATGTACAGGTTCTGGACACCTGGTCCATAGTGGAATGGTTCTCAGAAACCTTCTGTATTTACCGCAATTAGCTGTTATAATGGCCATTTCTGTGTAACAAGGCCTTTATTGTGAAATGCTTAATCACGTGGGGTTAAAACTAATATGGATCACATGTACAGGTTCTGGACACCTGGTCCATAGTGGAATGGTTCTCAGAAACCTTCTGTATTTACCGCAATTAGCTGTTATAATGGCCATTTCTGTGTAACAAGGCCTTTATTGTGAAATGCTTAATCACGTGGGGTTAAAACTAATTGGATCACATGTACAGGTCCTGGACACCTGGTCCACACTGGAATGGTTCTCAGAAACCTTCTGTATTTACCGCAATTAGCTGTTATAATGGCCATTTCTGTGTAACAAGGCCTTTATTGTGAAATGCTTAATCACGTGGGGTTAAAACTAATATGGATCACATGTACAGGTCTGGACACCTGGTCCATATGGAATGGTTCTCAGAAACCTTCTGTATTTACCGCAATTAGCTGTTATAATGGCCATTTCTGTGTAACAAGGCCTTTATTGTGAAATGCTTAATCACGTGGGGTTAAAACTAATATGGATCACATGTACAGGTTCTGGACACCTGGTCCATAGTGGAATGGTTCTCAGAAACCTTCTGTATTTACCGCAATTAGCTGTTATAATGGCCATTTCTGTGTAACAAGGCCTTTATTGTGAAATGCTTAATCACGTGGGGTTAAAACTAATGTGGATCACATGTACAGGTCCTGGACACCTGGTCCACACTGGAATGGTTCTCAGAAACCTTCTGTATTTATGGCAATTAGCTGTTATAATGGCCATTTCTGTGTAACAAGGCCTTTATTGTGAAACGCTTAATCACGTGGGGTTAAAACTAATGGATCACATGTACAGGTCCTGGACACCTGGTCCATAGTGGAATGGTTCTCAGAAACCTTCTGTATTTACCGCAATTAGCTGTTATAATGGCCATTTCTGTGTAACAAGGCCTTTATTGTGAAATGCTTAATCACGTGGGGTTAAAACTAATATGGATCACATGTAAGGTCCTGGACACCTGGTCCATAGTGGAATGGTTCTCAGAAACCTTCTGTATTTATGGCAATTAGCTGTTATAATGGCATTTCTGTGTAACAAGGCCTTTATTGTGAAATGCTTAATCATGTGGGGTTAAAACTAATGTGGATCACATGTACAGGTCCTGGACACCTGGTCCACACTGGAATCGTTCTCAGAAACCTTCTGTATTTATGGCAATTAGCTGTTATAATGGCCATTTCTGTGTAACAAGGCCTTTATTGTGAAATGCTTAATCACGTGGGGTTAAAACTAATGTGGATCACATGTACAGGTCCTGGACACCTGGTCCACACTGGAATCGTTCTCAGAAACCTTCTGTATTTACCGCAATTAGCTGTTATAATGGCCATTTCTGTGTAACAAGGCCTTTATTGTGAAATGCTTAATCACGTGGGGTTAAAACTAATATGGATCACATGTACAGGTCCTGGACACCTGGTCCACACTGGAATGGTTCTCAGAACCTTCTGTGCAACATAAATGACTTAAAGAGGTGTTTTGCTAGGATGTTGACAGTATGGTGTCCACATTGATACCACATGAACTTTATCTGATTTGAGCTACAATCCTCAAAATATCTTGGGGCCCTGAGGTTTTATGTTCGAGAACTGGTTTTGGCCCCTGGATGTATGTATGCCCACCCCCAAAAGTACAATAATGCCTACACCCAAACCACATTAAAGCGTCTTGATCTACAAGTTATTTGTAACTTTGCAATAAGTATGCTGAAGAACAGTATAATTGTAAATGATTGCATATGGCGAGTTTGTCTTTTATGGGGGTAGACACACAGCTGTACATGTCATCAGATCATCGTCATACCCGAGTCAGCAAAGATCTGCAGAGCCAGCCTCTCCCTTTCTTGCACCATGTTGTGTGATGAGGTGTCCATAATTATGTTGGCGGGGACAGACGGAAAACAGCGGAGTATCTCTTCAGCCATCTGAATTACACAAAATCCATATTACATTAAATCACACTTAGTATACTCTAATTTCAGGTTAGTATTTGGAAATAAACACTTGGCAATTATTTCCATGTTTTGATACATTTGTGGGGGCCATGGCCACACTACAGCACATCGGGGGCTTCAAGCGAAAAACAAAAAAAGGTTGGGAACCAACGATTATCTGTTTTCTCTCAACAAGCATTGGTCTGCCCATTGTTCGTAGTTTAATCATGAAATAGTCATGGTCACTGCCTACATGAATCAAATAATAGGTCTCATCGGGTTGGCATGCACATTTAGATATGAAGAAAAAAAAACGATGCTTTACATGGGATAAATTGTATTTCGCAACACCAATGTATGCAGACACTGAGGCACGGCGGGTTAGGTGTCCTGCACAAGGACACAACCGTGTGCACCTTCATGAGGTGGGGTTCTCACCGCAACATTCGGATCATGAGAGGACCCAAGTACCATCAGCACCACTGTAGCCCCAAGTTACAGTATGAGCTTGACCCTGAGACCTTCTGCACTTTAGTTCTCTGCGGCTCCCAAATTACAACTGGTTGCTCATACAACTTGCAAAATGTCCCACATGAACCAAAGCTTTTTGTTAACAGTCCCACATTCACATTGGTGCGTAATTTCTGTAAGATAACTCATCCATGTGAGACAAAGTATGTCACATCACACTAGCTACATTTGCATGGAGACCAAAATGATCATAGTCTGATTTCTGGAGTTGTCGGATTATTGATGTGGCACGTAAACCCCCGAAATCTAATATGCATCATCTGATATTCATCTAATGTCTTTCTTTTTGATTTTCTTGTGCCTAAAGTTACAAGGAAACAACAGATACAGCAAACTAATGTTAATGAGTTTGCTGTATGAAAAGCTAAACAATATTTTTTTATGAAAAATGTATATAAAATCCCACAAAAGTGATCCATGAAATGATTGTGTTTGTAGAGAAAGTAAAGTGTTTCCAACAATCGAGTGGTTAAGGCACCGCACAAATGATTACTGCTCCATCCTCAACATTGTGAGTTCAAGTCCCAGCTCTAAACCATTTGTATTTTACTTTATTACTACAATTGACTGAAAAAATAAGACATTCCTGACTGAGAGCCTCATACCTTCAAATTACTGAACCTGTGCTGTATCCACTAGGCTATCTCAAGAACCTGCTGCCACATGGGTAGCAGTGGATCAAACTTGTTGCCACAAGACAATCTAGCCATGTCATGTGGCAAGATTTACATGCAAATCTAGCCACTGTGATCACAAATGGGACATCTGAATTCCCTCTTGAAGGGTTTCACACACCCCTTACAGTAGCGTAATCCTTTTCAGAAAGGCATACTCTTGTATATTTACATCTCTAATTACTGCCTAGCCCTGCAAATGGCCATCATTTCTGCATAACACTCACACTATGTGCTATATGTGCTCAAAGCAGAATACAGCAACACTTTTGTGGGTTGTCTGAATATGTACTGTAGGCAAAATGTAATAAATACAACAATTTCCTTACCAACAATGTTAAGACTCCACAACTTGAGCCATCTTGTTGGGCAGAGTGTGGTACTACTCCCCCTTCCCACTGCTTTTCAGTCCACTGCCACTTGCCTCTTGTCAAGCGCCGCATTTTCATGTATTCACTGTGATGTTCACATTTTGAGATTAGTGGTCAAACCTTTGTGTCAATGCACTAATAATGTACATTAATGCCTTACACTTGTATTGCGCTTTACAAGCCTGTATTACCAAGTTTCTCAAAGCGCTACAATGTCGTCATTATTCATTCACTCCATACTTGGTGGTGGTAAGCTACTATTGTAGCCACAGCTGCCCTGGGGTAGACTGACGGAAGCGAGGCAACCAGTCTGCGCCATCGGCCCCTCCGACCACCACCAATCACTCACTCACTCACTACATTCGCTAGGCTTCCTGGTGTTACCAAAAGGTCTCCCATCCAAGTACTAACCAGGCCCTTCCCTGCTTAGCTTCCAAGATCTGACGGGATTGGGCATAGCAAAGGCGGTATGACATTAACTAAATAAAGGCACACGTACCTAAACCTCTTGGCAGCAGCCATCGAATCTGACTTGGCAGTGGGCTTGTCCAAGGGGTCCAACAAGTAGATGGTGGTGGTCACAGCATTGACATACTAGGAGGGGATAACATTACTCAAAGTACATTTCAGTACATATCTTTGAGTGTACATACAGTACTGACCAGCAAGGTCCAGTGTGTATTGTTCACATTGACACACGCAATGACACCATCATACTCCTCAAAGTTCACCTGTAAAAAATAATAGTAAATACATTTCAGTACTGCTGAAATGTCTTGTAAATTAAATAGTACCAAGTTACAATGCTTACGACAGTGGTGCCATTATTACAGCATCATATGGACAAAGAATTGCACATTACATGTGTACTAAATATGCCCTTAAAGTGTTTATCCTTTCACTGTTATTACAATACAACCATTATTCACAATCCAAAGTAGGTGATGTGGAAATGTGGTTGCCAAATTACACATGCTTCTGTACCACAACTCAGTCAGTTACAACCATCATAACATCAGATGCCTTTTCAGCATATTAGCCATGTCAATTGGAGACTATATAGTACACAGCCTATATCATGTATGTAATGTTGTGTAATTTGTAATTATATATTTGTGTTTACTCATGTCTTTTTACAACACAGACATTACCCTTGGCAAGGCGACGTTGCCCAGTAGCCTTCTCTCGCCATGCAGAATTACACCTGCTGTGTAGTGACTGAGCACATACACCTTTTTTCCACTGTGCCGCACAAACAGGTGTAAGAGGGCTTCAAGAATCTGCATTAGGACGACAAGTCAGTTACCACTGTAGCTGGGTTGATTAAACAAAACACATTGCCTTGTAAGAGCAAAGGCACTATGCTGTTGTAGCTCATTCCATAATTAACATTGTGATTCACTACGTGTAACAGTAATAATAATAATAATAATAATACATTTTATTTGAAAGCGCCTTTCAGAACACCCAAGGACACTGTACAATGGACACATTAAAAACAATAAAAACAAGAGCGACAGAATAAAACAGAGTACAATATTGAGAGGGTGCGCGCATAACTAGGTGTTATAGGACTGTCTGAACAGGTGAGTTTTGAGTCTGGATTTGAAGAGTGGCAGGGAGTCTATGTTACGGAGGTCGGAGGGAGAGAGTTCCAGAGCTGGGGAGCAGAGCGACTGAATGCTCTGTGCCCCATGGTGACGAGTTTGGCCGGTGGAACGGAGAGTTTGAGAGTGGAGGAGGAGCGGAGTGCGCGGGCAGGAATTGCGATGTGGAGGAGGTCAGATATGTACGGAGGGGCCAGGTTATGAAGTGCTTTGAATGTGATGAGGAGGATTTTGAAGTTGATTCTATGTTTTATGGGAAGCCAGTGGAGTTGTTGTAGGACAGGGGTGATGTGGTGAGAGGTAGGGGTCCGTGTGATGATTCGTGCTGCAGCGTTTTGAGCAGTAGAGCTATAGTACACGTGACTGGATTATATGTAGCACTTTAATGAATGTGTGCGTGTGATGTCTGAGGCACATATTTACTATATATGAGTAACAGTAACATTACCTCCCCATTGAGCCAGTCATGTGGTTTCAGTGTGCATATAGCACTGTGGTGGAGGGCTCTGGTGTCTCCTCTGTGCTGGGCACGAATCAAAGCCACCACAATGTCAACTGGTGGCTGTTCCCACAGACTGTAGAGCTGTTACCTGCTCGTTACCTGAGCAGGCAGGGCTGTGGACATAGATGGGGCCACAAGCTGGGATTTCTGTGATTTCTTTGTAGACGTGGAGCCTGGGGATGACGGTTGGGCCTTTTGCAAAGTAGTAAATGGAATAATTATTGATTAACAGTTGCTAGTGTCAAACTTCGTGCTATAGACAACCTGCTTCTGGAAGGGGAAAGGTCTGGATAAAGCGGAAACATAGTGCCCTTTCTTCTGACGCCGCCGTGTTTTCCGCCATTTCTCTGAGAGGACCTGGTATCTCTGCAAACATGAAGCAATTATGCACAATTGTCTGCTCCCCTACCATGGAAATCATGTTACACAGTGCTCTGTAACAGTTACTTAGTCCAGTGGTTCCCAACCTGGGGTGGGCCTCACCGGGGGGAGGCCGGGTCATAGGGTCAAGTCATAAAAGATATTACTTGAGCAAATTATAAGCTTCAAAATAATCAAATATGACTGAGAAGAGAGTACATGTGCATGGCACACTCCAATTGTATTTGTTCGACATAAATACTTAGTAATTTTCATGTTTTGATACATTTCTGAGAGCCACAGTTTTGGATGGGGGGGGGGGGGGTGCATGCACAGAGGGAACAGGCTGGAAACCACTGACTTTATACGTAGGCTACTCCAATCCAGGAGGCCTAATACAGTAGTACTTGCAAGCAGCTTTAACCCACACATACATATGCTACAAACCTATATTATAATATTGTACACCATTGACTACAGCCAATATTATACCTTCATATTGAAGACTCTTGCAGTATCTCTGTACTCTCGTAACAGAGATTTATGAAGAGCCTGATACTGCAGGACCACATCATCTAGCCGGCTATAGGTGCGCGACTGGAACCTCAGATGTTTGAGGTCCCACTGACTCTTCTCCATGATCCCCTGTGTGTGGTTGGCCATGGTGATGTTCTGTATAAATGACAGATGACCACATTATACCATGTAAATGTCATTTATTGTTACAGGAGAAGACTTCATTTGAGGTTGCTTACTTGTCTTTGCAAATTGGTCAGTTTTGTATGGCGTTTTGAGGCGTCTGTATACCCCTGCCCCTGTCCGTGTCTGCCAAGATCCCCTTTATATAAAAACATAGAAATTGTGAGTTTACAGTGATTGATTGATTGACAGTGTACAAGGTTGTGGGGGATACATTTACAGCCTATAGCACTAACCCAGCATAATGCCACTCCACAGTCCCGCATATGGCAGCATGAACTTTGAGAGGTGCGTCAACAGCCCCTCTGAGTGGTACAAGTTCTGTTCCCCCACCATATCCCTTGGGGCACCTTCAATGATGGTGGAAAGGTGTCTTCCCCAGTCGGTTTCGTCCTCCTACAGTAAAGGAGAGGTGATCATGACTGATGAACACCTGGTTATGTTACAAGTAAAGGACTACACTATACCTCCAAGTCCACAACAGCCTCGTTGTCCACCTCCATGGGGATGGCAAGTGCACCATGAGTGCTTGGAGATGTGCAAAATGATGCTCCACAAGAGGCCCCACACACGGGCTTCCAAATAACACAGCTGCACTGTACACCATGTCCTCCAGTTCATGTACAGTGCTAGCTGTGGTAAAGAGGCCAAATATGTGCATTGCCAAGACATAACACTGTGGAGCACTGTAAGCAAATGCACTAAATTAATACTGTAGCCTAAGCCTATGGTATGACATTTTCCTTTATGTACAAATATGACAAGCTATATATGACAATGTCATGCTCAGAAAACTTAGCCTGCAAGATCATCAGTGCTTTGTTACATGGATGCATAGTTTGTATTTTGTCACAATCCACTGCTTTTTCTATAAAATAATTGGACACCAGTACTCACTGTTTTTGCACATCTCCTTTGCATTTTTCATGATGTGCGACAGGCACCTGTGGAGGACTGGCACCTGCCAGTCTGTTTTGACAGCTTTCCCCGTAGCAATTCGGAAATACACTGCCAATATGTCTGTGAGCCCCCTGTTGGCAAAGGCGAAGGAGATGGACTGCATCAAAACCTGTGAGCCGTCACACATGACCATTAAGGGCGCCACCCTGTGACCATGGCTCCTCTTCACATCAGTGACGAATGACATCAGGAAATATGTCACTGATGCAGTGGTATGGTCGCATGTGATGTAAGTGGCCACAGGGAGAGGTGACCCACCCTTCTTCGGATGACGAACTACTAACTCGTAGATATAGAAGGGTGGGTTACTCTTTTGGCTCCTCAATAGGCTCCCAGTGGCATCCAAATACACTATGTCCTCCTTACACCTTTCCTGGTATATTTGGATGCCACGGAGAGACCAGAGCATTACTCCTTTTGGCCTCAGAAGCACGTTTTTGAGCACACTGGTGTCATTTGTTGGCAGCTTGAGCATCCGCTCCAGACTCTGTATTTCATTATGATGGAGTCTCCTCCTCTTCCTCACATCATAGGAAACATTCTTCAGGACACTGACAGGTGGAGCCAGGTCCCTGCAGCCAGAGTCAAAAACGGCTTCTGAGAGTGCCCCTACATCTCTCACATGCATGGCTCTGGGTTTCTCGGTCTGCAGACGCTCCCCCAGCGTGGTCCGGTCACTGGCCCGCACAGGTCGACTTTTACGGTCACCGGCATAATGTCGTGCTGGTCCATTATCCAGGACCAACTTCGCAGACAATGTGTTCAGGGATTCCAAAGTCACCTTTGCCTCAACCTTGCAGTCCTCAAATCTGCAGTAGGCGAGGCAGCTGAAAAGTGGCCCCTTCCGTGAGGAGTTTGGTTTTTTTAAGTGGTGCCTTTTGAATCCAAAGGAACAATAGGGGAACACAGTACGGATTCCTTTGGAAATGACAATGGTCCACTCCAAACCTTGGAACCCTGTACTGTGTCTTTTGGCTGTCAATTTGGCCCAATCCTTTGGTTCAATGCTGAACTGCAGTGGGGCCAGGGGCAAGGGTATTTCAGTGATTGCCAACTCATGAGAAACGACCGTCTGTAAAACAACAAACATAAGAGTCCATTACAGTGTTCGTAATCTTAATGATTACTACAGTGCTGATGGACTGCCGCTGGTCTGCTATAAACAGACCATATTGATGAGCAATCTTATGAATGTAATGGCATTCCATCAAGTATAGTAATTATGGACCACTCACTGTTGTACTGGCACCATCTTGTTCCTGGCTACCCTCCTGCAATTACAAGACAAACGCATGAGGTACTGATGGTTTGACTTGACCATAATCCAATGTTTCCAGTGTTGGGTGTGTATATGTGCTACAGTGTGTATGGTAGTTCTCATGTTAACATACTGTGGCGTTGGCTGCCTCCTGGCCAGACTCGGCCTGATCACTGTCGCCATACTCCCGCTATAACAGACCATATTGATGAGCAATCTTATGTAATGGCATTCCATCTAGTAATTATGGACCACTTACTGTTATACTGGCACCATCTTGTTCCTGACTACAGTCCTGCAATTACAAGACAAACGCATGAGGTACTGATGGTTTGACTTGACCATAATCCAATGTTTCCAGTGTTGGGTGTGTATATGTGCTACAGTGTGTATGGTAGTTCTCATGTTAACATACTGTGGCGTTGGCTGCCTCCTGGCCAGACTCGGCCTGATCACTGTCGCCATACTCCCGCTATAACAGACCATATTGATGAGCAATCTTATGTAATGGCATTCCATCTAGTATAGTAATTATGGACCACTCACTCTTGTACTGGCACCATCTTGTTCCTGGCTACCCTCCTGCAATTACAAGATAAACGCATGAGGTACTGATGGTTTGACTTGACCATAATCCAATGTTTACAGTGTTGGGTGTGTATATGTGCTACAGTATGTACTGTATAGTAGTTCTCATGTTAACATACTGTGGCGTTGGCTGCCTCCTGGCCAGACTCGGCCTGATCACTGTTGCTGGGCCTGACCATCGTCTCCTGCTATGACAAACCATATTGATAAGGAATAGAAGGAATGACAGAGTATGCCATCTGGAGGTATAGCTGTTGCCATTTTGTGAAATGTATACAATACAGAAGCAAACAGTTATGGTTACATGTCAGAAGGGAAATCAAATGCATGGCTCATTCTACAGAATGCAACATGTGTACCATGAATGAGGCAAATCGTTGCTTTAATCTGTAGCGATGTTCTGGTTTATTTGGAATTCCCAGTTTGCAGGCCAAGACACCCCAAAACCCATCTTCTTGGAGATTTTGTTGTAAAAAGGGATTCTCCAGAAGGCATTTTATTTGAGCCTGTATCTCCTCGTCTTCAAGCCGTAACATTCTGTTCTGCAACATTAACAAATTGTTGAGATGTACATTCCTGCAGGGTTGATGTGAACACCAACTTTTATCGAATAGAGAAGGGTTACTCACCCCAGGCAACCGGAAGTGATGAACTCTATCATGAGACAAAAAAGGGACACAACCAATGCTTATGCATATTAAGTGGTTCTCGTAACTATGTTATCAAAGCTCTATCATAGTCTAGGCTAACTCCAAGCCTATATCTATCTGTAAGCCAATATCTCTATCTGAGCCCCATGTCTATTTCCAAGCTCACATCTACATCCAAGTCCACATCTATGGGCGTGAATTTGGCTCAATGACGATATGTCACTTTGGCACAGATTTTTCATTAATCTCTTAACACAATGATGCAGACTTTTAAACTATATACAACATGTTTTTTTATATACTTTAAATGTTCAATTGGCATGTCTTGGTCACCTAAAGCATGTGTAAGACATTCTTTTTGCTTTTGAATTCAAGATTACTTTTGTGAATTTGATCACATTCTGAGAGGGGGGGGGAGGGGGATTTTCCCCCCTTCTGGTTTTCTTGTAAAATTGGCTGTGGCTGTTGGCTGTAGCGGCTTTGATGCGCACGGGGTCTATACTCTGCAGAGAGCGAGGGTCTGCGGAGTTAGAAACACTCATGGTTCGCATGTCTCGTCACCAGCACCAGGATTTTTGCAGGACTTTGCAAATAGGTGTTTTTTCCCCCTCTCTTATGAATGCCTAAAAGCTGACGCGCTCCCGGGATGGCACATATTGTGAGAGTGGACTTTTTGAGTGTAGCCTGTAAGGCTACTGCATGTGTCATTTCTGATGAATGAATATGCACAGGGAACTGTGTTATGTATCTGGATTGACTTTGTGATCAGTTAAATCTATTTTGCACACATACAGAAATGAGCTTGAAATGAACAGAACTGGCGAGTCTTATCCCCTCGCACTCTCTCTCTCTGCGCAGAGCGCTGCAGGAGATTGACAGAAGTCGCGCACAGACGCACATGCCGTGGAAAAAGCGTTCTCTGGACCACAAGCAGCAAACGCTGCTTATTTTACGTCAAAAAACACGCTGTAAAGATGATAGACTGGATCGTGGCTGAACTATGAATGCGCGCATGGCGGCAATGAATGGCGGCAATGAGTGGCGGCAACCGCCCCAACCCGGCCCCCGATCAAAGGAGACTTTTATGACCGGACCCGATCCGCGGGCAGCCTGCGGGGACCACGGGGGATCCCGTAACCCGCGCAACCCGTGCGTTAATGCCCCCAGCCATGTGTGACACCCTGCGCGTTTTACAACAGTTTACGACAGTTTGACAAACAGGATGAGGAACCTTTACGCACGGTTCTGAGAAGTGCCAGCCGTGCGCATACATGTGCATGCTGTAACATTTCCAGCTCTGGCCCTCAAAAAAGAAAGACATCTGTCGCCCTGGTCACACTACATTGGTTAGTTTGATCATCAAGAGTTTTCCAAAACGGCCCAACTCCTTGAGCAACACGCACTCTGGAGGGGTCGCCCCCTCCTTCAGTCGTCTATGCACAGGCCATTTGAAGTCTCTCATCTCCTGTCACTCTCACTGCTCCTCAATGAATATAATCCAAACTATACAGAGGAACACATAACATAGACCTATGCGTCTCATATATAAATATCTGCCTCGGAGTAGGCCATAGGCTGGATCATTACGCATTGAATTGGGCTGTGCGCGCTTATATTCAGCCCAAAACACACAGGCACGGACACCCTGCACACAGCGGCATCAACTTCACCCTCTGCTCCACACACACTGAGCTACTACTAGACAGTTAGAACACATCTTAAAACACTGGATTTCAAGATTAACATCTTAAAATGTATGTGCTTTTTATACAATAAAGTGATTGAGTAACTATCGCCCCTTCTGTTTTTTTGACAAATCGCACCCTGCCTATAAGTGAGGTAACATCCCCTCCTGAACCAACTAAAATCCAAACTGTGCCACCACTGACTAATGCCACCACCACAACAAAATAGTCAGCATGATTTTTTGCTTAGCAATAGTAATGTTCATTTTGCCAACTTGCACAATTGCATTATTCAATTTTGTATTCTATACAAAAACTATAATCTTAATCCAAAGGCAAAACAAAACTTCATGTCAAGGAGATACTGGGAATTGCACGTGCTGTTGTGTTGTCACTGTCACATTTAAGCAGCATGGTCAGGCTTTGATACTGGCGCCTCGCAGTGAACATCGCTATTCACTCTATCTCTCAGGACAGCGTTTCATTTACAGTGGATAAATAAGCAGTTTGGTTCCTGTTACTGCGTAAAAAGTAGCTTTTGTAAATGCAGCGCGTTGTTTATGAACAACGAGGAGGAGGAGAGAGAGAGAGACGGAAAAATAAAATAATGATCCGGCACGTAACCTGCCCCCCCCATCATACTCAAAATTGTATAACAAATATACAAATATTGTATAACAAATATGTCAATCGTTTGTGCTGTCAAATGTTATCGTTATCGTTTTTGAGATATTGTTTTTTGCATGCTGTGTGTGTTGTCGTGAACTCCCGACACGTGCGCGCGCTTCAGATGAGGACGAGCATGGACGCCTCAAAGCTCTAAAGTTTGTAATACTTTAAAAACCGAACCAGCACAAACGGAAATCTTTACAGCACAAAACAGCACAGATGTAGAAGAAGCGGTTGACACATTTTAACCCGTTTTGGGGCTTTATAACGAGCAGGGTGACCTTACATCTGACCAATAAAACAAATTATTAATATCTCTAAAACGATAACAGTACAAACACATTTTTTAATTAATTGCCCAGGTGCGCTACTGCTGCGTGCACGTGCGCGTAGCCGCGTACCTCCCACACATGGCGCTGCTGCTGAAAGCACTGTGCAGATGCTCCTATCTGAGCCTTAAATAAATAATTTACGTTGGGGTTTTCGGGCTCGGGCGACAATTCAAGTTAATAGCTCAGGCTCGGGCCGGGTCGGGCTTTAGGCCCGCAGGCTTGGGTTGGGTCGGGCTTGATTTTTTGGGCCCGAGCTAACCTCTACTTCACACTAATATTTTCTACCCATACAATGTATTCCTAAATAAAGGAAAATTATTGCATTCAACATACTATACTATTTTTAGGTTCAGGAAAAACATCACCTGGATATTGCTTGCAACTGGCATAAATTGACTCAACTCATAACTCACAAACTACACAACACATCTACTAGGTTACTTGAAACATCACACACTCATTATTAGCTATATGCAATGATAGCTAGCATGCTCTCTGTATTTATCATTATTTATTTGTGTCAAATAGTACAGTAAAATGAGTAGAATGTTCACCATGTTCGTGCCATTTACTTACCCTCGCATACTGTATGCCTTCCTTTTCGTCATCTTCCTGACTTTAGTTCTTTTCTAGTAGAAAAATGCTGTTTCACATGCATGCACATATAATGACCTCCCAGTAGCACACCACCAGCTGTACTGATTGATGATCAGAGGACTGCCTCAAAAATTGCCTACGTACATTTCACAATGCTATTTTCTGCGATGAAATCTGAATAACAGATCTAGCCATATTAAAATGTATGGTTTATTCTGTGACATGTTAGCTACAAAAATGTTTTTAGTGGGAAATCTGTTAGGTGCTGCTGTGAGGCACATTGAGTTGTCATGTACATGAAATGTGCCATACAAATAAACTTGCCTTGCCTTGCCAATTTCAATATCCCAGTGTTCAAAATTCAAAAAAATTCAAGACGAATAAACATATATTGAAATATCTCTGTAAATTCAAATTGTAGTTAAGTCCAAGCCTGAAAAATTGTAAGTCTGTGGATAGGCAGAGAATTTGTTACACCAATGTCAAACATTTTTGTGTGTTTTTTCTTTTCTTTTTGTTTGAGAAAATGGTCCTTGAAATGACAATTTCCCAAATAGTTCTATGGAGAAACATTTGATAACTGGAATAATTCTAAATGTTATTGTGAAGATTACTATTTCTTTATTTTATGTCTGTGTAAGCTCTCAGTCGTACAGGAGTTGTCGATCTTCAATGAAGGTGCTTGAGTCATCTTCTGTACTCAGTAGTTGAAGTCTCGAACGTTTCGCCTTTCATCCAAAAGGCTTTGTCAGCGGACTAAAGTCCCGCTCATGCCGCAGCTTAGATAAAGACCACCAGGAGGAGTTGGGATAGGCCCGGCTCCTCCCCTCTAATCATAGCTACTCTCACCTGTGGGTCAACACCTTTGAAGTAGAGCATCTCTAACGACCTGCTCACCCCAGTATCGGTCAGTCCTGTCCTATTCATGGCTGATCACTGCTAATTACCTGCCTATTGTTCTTTTGTTAGCTGAAGTGCCGTCTCCTTGGACTGGCCGTGCCCTGTCGGCTGTCCCGAAGGAGTAAAATGAAGAAAGATTAAATCTGAGCACACCATTTCAGTGGTGAGAGTAAGAGATGAGAGTAGGATACTTCATATATACTTGAGATCAATGAAATTGATAATGAGTAAATGATACTTCAAATGGCCCGCTGTATGAAATGTTATAATCTGATATGAATGACTGTTATGATGTGTACATACATATTACATATTTTCCCAATATTCTATGTAACTTTATTTTGTGTGACAGACACTTAATGACGGATATCACCAGTAGGAAGTTGCTAGAAAGTTGCTAGCCTCCTAATTCCTGACCAACAGTTCCATCACATAAACACGGTGGACCAAAGTGTCTTTATGTCATGTATTTCCTGAAAGTGCAAAGTTGATATACAACAGCAATTAATTCGATGCATAGTTACTTTAAGTCTAACAAAATCCATAATACAACATCATATTATTTCCATACATTAATAGTGAAGAGTGTTAATTCAATACAACAAGTTGTCACATGCACAGTTTGCTGAACCATTTTTCAGCCTTAATAAAAACATTGCCTCTGACAATGTTTGACAATCTTCTGGAAGACGGGTTTACAGACAGATTTTAGCTGTATGACACTGAGATGCATCCGTGTTTTCCATGTTTGGTCCAAACTGTTAGCACAGCCAGCACAGTTTACTCTGTACCTATGTGACAGAGTGTTCTTCAGGACAATGTTATTTATTCCCAGCACTTCATGTAACGGCCATGGTGCATGTCATGTAAACAAGATCCACTGAAGGGGAAGGAAGGGAATCGTATTTGTATAGCGCTTTTATATGACACAAGTCACACCCAAAGCGCTTCAACATGAAAGGGAGGGGGTTCATTCACTCCATGCTGATGGTGGTAAGCTACATTTGTAGCCACAGTTTCCCCTGGGGTAGACTGACAGAAGCGAGGCTGCACACATCTGCGCCAACGGTCCCGCCGACCTGCAAGGTGATCAAGAAGCTCTGTAACACAAAAAAAATAGAGGATTATATTCATATCATAATACAAAGGTTTATTTGAATAAGAGCTGTGTGTCAGGGTGACAGAGAAGGACCAGTTGTTTGTTATATGCACAATATCATGTACTTCTTGCATAGTAAAAAGCAAATGATCACATGACAATTGCATTCATAAAATGAGCTCAGTCTGTCTACCTGTACAATCTTATAATAGGCTACATGTACACCACACAATGGATCTACATAGCTTTCAATGGGCCTACTCTGTGTGACACACATACTGTACATACCTGCTAATAATGTTACAGAGTGCCTCTAGATCTTATGTGAGTGTATGAATGTGTTGCACACTTTTGGGTACGAGCAGATGCGGTTAGTATTCAATTACATTTACTCCAGTGCAGTAAAAAGTAATTGACTTTTAACTACTTCTTGCAGCTTTCTCATATGGTGCAGTATACTTCTACTTGAGTAGAATTGGCATTAACAAGAATTGGCATTGACAATGTAATTTTGTCAGGCAAACATTACATACATTAATTTTTTTTTCAAAACAAAACTTAACATTTTCATTGGATGAAAATGTTTATTATTGATTAACACCCAAAATGCAGTGAAACTAGCTTCTTTTATAGACAATCTTATAGAATGATTGCCCTTATAGTTCATTTTCTTATTATATTATATTTCAATGTCATTTATACCATTTATGACATGCCCAATGTTCTTCTGTTGTTTTATTTGTTTATTTGTTTATTTATTTTCTAAGATGTGCATTGCAGTCCCTTTAGTGACATTTCTACAGAAATTATTTTAATAATAATTAAGAACAAACTACTTCAATTACTTGAGTTGTTCAGTAACAATAAGCTCTGGTGCAGTAATAATATTCATTAAATTGGCTTTATTTATGATTCGCCTGGAAAACTGTTCGCGTATGTTGGTTCTCACATCTTTTTTGTGTTACGAAAGTTATTTCCATGCACATCACTATGGAAGACTATTGGCACCTTAATTCAATTGTCTATTCATTTGTCAAATGGCTATGCATTATGTTATTTTAGTATTTATTTTGGAATTGTGTTGGCAAAGTGTAATGTTATATCCAATTTTGACATTTAATGTTCTATTCCAAAAGTTCTAATGGCAATTCATATGTAAAGTGTCGATACAATGTCTTATATATTGCAAATTACAAGATTTTGAAATGAATAGCATATTGACATGGAAATTTGGCCTCTTATTCATGTTCTATTCATTCTTAAAATGGCATTTAGTTTCGAGTTGTATTTGACAAAGTTGCATGTTATATCCTATTTGACATGTAATGTTCTATTCCAAAAGTTCTAATGGCAATTCAATATGTAAAGTGTCGATTCAATGTCTTTATATATTTCAAATTACAAGATTTTGAAATGAATAACATATTGACATGGAAATTTGGCCTCTTTATTCATTGTTCTATTCATTCTTAAAATGGCATTTAGTTTCGAGTTGTTTTGGCAAAGTTGAATGTCATATCTTATCTTAACTTGTAATATTCTATTCTACTTTGAGTAAGTTTCATTTAATGTGTTGTGAAACAGCACCTCCCTCTGGATTGCATTGCATATTGCATATTGCATTGCCACAAGGTTTGAGTGCAACTATTTTCAATATGCTATGCAGTTCTTGACCCCTGGGAAGGCGGGCCCTGGTCCGCTCTCGGCCAATCAGAGACGAGTCTATATCCTCCTAGCTAGATGCTCTGTGTTGTTGTTTTTTGCTGGAAGTAAATGCTGTTATGACGGATTGGAAGTAACAGATCACCCTTCATGAAGATTCCAAGTTACTCTAAGGAGGTTCTATGTAAGTATAGAAGCGTGTTTGTTAAAATACCAGTACTGTTTAGTGTTTTTTTCTCTCTTTTGTTTATTAAACACTTGCTACATAGTTCAGTCATGCTCAGCAGTCCCACAGAAAGTCAAACTCCAGTGTTTCAGCTTCTTACATTTTATTTTGGCCCACAAAAATATCTGTCTGTAAGTATTCAAATGATAGTGATCTTAGCTTCCATTAGATACCAAATTTAGTAATTTTTAGCATGTTTCCTATTCGTAATTAGGAAGAAAATATTCGGCGCTAATACCGTTAGCATCCCTATGGCTTTTCCCATGTAAATTAGCCTCGTGCTAATAGCTCGCTAATACAATCGTTTTTTGAAGGTTTTAGTTAACTCTAAGCTACTTATTTTCTATTTGCATTGTATATTTACCCAATTGAGATTGTAATATGCATTCTTTGTGTAACTGTATGTTACAGTTTTAAAGTACTTCAGTAAATCACACAAATACAGCAAGACGCTTCTTGGTTTTCATTAGAGACTGTTCTATCTGCAAAGCTGGTTCTCACACACTAGTAAAGGCAGAATACTTACACTAAACCAAACGTGGTGGCACGTGTTTTTGTTTTAATTATTAAACTATACTTTATTGTATGCTCATGTTAATTTCTATTCTCACACTCTTCAGTGCAGTGATCCTGATGATCAGATTAAATAACGTGACGACAAAATACTCCTACATTTGTAAAAACATGAGGCTAAGTACTATTCTGTATTTTAGATCAGAGTTGTGTAACAAATCTAATCTGTTACTACCAATGTTGATTGATTGGATTTATTTGAGTAATTATTTACATTAACCTTGTTGCAGTGCAGAAAATAAATAAAGTAACATAAACTCAAAAGGAGTAGGCCGAAGCAGAAGAAAGTGCCTACCCCCATATTCAAAATTAGTTTACATTCCGGATACAGGCAGGGGTGATTATAATAGTGGTACTAACAGCATCTAGAAAGCATCATGAGATTTCACAGTACATCAGTAATACCTAAGTTATTCAGGCACAAACTCTGTCTTACCCAGGCACCTGGACAGCCGGAGCATGTTTGTGCTGATAAGCACACACATCACAACACATTGTTTTATTTATTTATTTAATCATTTATAACCATCTACATTCCAGATGCCGCTATGAAGAGACCGTACAACATCTGAATATCAAGAGACGGTAGAACATTTTTAGACTGGCCAATAAGATTCTTCTTGTATGGTGGAATCATTCTTCTCTGCAACCCCAAGAAGCAGCTGTGTGGTACAGGAGCGGTTCAGAAGAACGAAGGCTAGGAGAATGTCGCAGAGGAGCTGGGTTGAACCCGTTTGTGTTGTCAGGAGCTTCTTGTAAATAAATATTACACTGAGAGATGCAAAGATAGTCTGCATTTAATTAATAACTAATTTGTTAGAATTTGTGGAAAAATTATGAATGTGATCATGTCAACAGCGCTGAGGTGACTGGATGAAGATGGCAGCAGGCTGTTGTCCGCACAGGTGGTCTGTCTTTACAGGTTTCTCTGGGCCCTAATGAACAAAGGAAGAAAACTAGAGTGACTGACCACAACAAAAAAGGATATTGATTACTGTTGGATGCTAAGGATAGAACAGAATTAGATCTGCATTATCTTATCACTATGCGAAATGTTAACAAATATTCACACGCTGTTCACATTCATGTACATACAGTCCCCTGACCTCTTGCTACATAGTCATCGCTTTGTTCTAGTTTCATTTAATTTGGTACCTTATATAGTGAAGTACACAGTTTATGTTTGAATAGTTTTTGTTATTTAGTTAATATTTAACACAAGGTCTTTTTGACATTTGCTTCCTTATTCAGTTGCTCTTTTGTACTTAGCTATTTCAAACATACCATTTCCCTTGTATGGGATAAATACAGCCTTTCTTATCTTACAACAAACTGAAATAGCAGATCAAACATGTTTGATCTATATGAAATAGATCATAATTTAATAATTTCACTGTCAGTAACATATCTATAAGATAATTCAAAAAACAAACATTTTTTTAAAACATTCGCTAGTTTTATATTTTTAGAAACATTTTTTGCACGTAGGTCACCATTGTTATTTACATCGCAATGCATTCTGGGTAGTGATGTCAAATGGTTGCACCACCCAGTACCGAAGATACCAGTTTTCAGTTCTTGCCCACAGCGTGTTTTAGACAAGGAAAGTGAGGAAGAAGTCCGTGATGAAGATGGAGACGGAAATAGACATATTCAAATCAAATGTATCATACTGTAATTCGCAGCCCTACTAAACGGCGGCACCTGGTGGTTTGAAAAATGTATCACCCTGGCTTAATTAGTTTTTCTTGTTCTGAAATGTGAACCAAATTGACAGGAATGAGGTTTCACCACGCATAAAGATATAATTGAGTAAGAGGATAACTGCGCTGAAGATTGTGAGAATAGAAATTAACATGGGCGTACAATAAAGTAGGCCTATAAAGTGCTTAATCATTAAAACAAAAACACGTGCCACCACGTTTGGTTTAGTGTAAGTATTCTGTCTTTACTAGTGTGTGAGAACCAGCTTTGCAGATAGAACAGTCTCTAATGAAAACCAAGAAGCGTCTTGCTGTATTTGTGTGATTTACTGAAGTACTTTAAAACTGTAACATACAGTTACACAAATAATGCATATTACAATCTCAATTGGGTAAATATACAATGCAGATAGAAAATAAGTAGCTTAGAGTTAACTAAAACCTTCAAAAAACGATTGTATTAGCGAGCTATTAGCACGAGGCTAATTTACATGGGAAAAGCCATAGGGATGCTAACGGTATTAGCGCCGAATATTTTCTTCCTAATTACGAATAGGAAACATGCTAAAAATTACTAAATTTGGTATCTAATGGAAGCTAAGATCACTATCATTTGAATACTTACAGACAGATATTTTTTGTGGGCCAAAATAAAATGTAAGAAGC
Organism: Neogobius melanostomus; assembly: GCA_007210695.1. Lineage (NCBI taxonomy): Eukaryota > Metazoa > Chordata > Actinopteri > Gobiiformes > Gobiidae > Neogobius > Neogobius melanostomus. The sequence goes on from VHKM01001075.1 coordinate 207,976, forward strand.
TGAAACACTGTGGAGTTTGACTTTCTGTGGGACTGCTGAGCATGACTGAACTAGGTAGCAAGTGTTTAATAAACAAAAGAAGAAAAAAAACACTAAACAGTACTGGTATTTTAACAAACACGCTTCTATACTTACATAGAACCTCCTTAGAGTAACTTGGAATCTTCATGAAGGGTGATCTGTTACTTCCAATCCGTCATAACAGCATTTACTTCCAGCAAAAAACAACAACACAGAGCATCTAGCTAGGAGGATATAGACTCGTCTCTGATTGGCCGAGAGCGGACCAGGGCCCGCCTTCCCAGGGGTCAAGAACTGCATAGCATATTGAAAATAGTTGCACTCAAACCTTGTGGCAATGCAATATGCAATATGCAATGCAATCCAGAGGGAGGTGCTGTTTCACAACACATTAAATGAAACTTACTCAAAAGTAGAATAGAATATTACAAGTTAAGATAAGATATGACATTCAACTTTGCCAAAAACAACTCGAAACTAAATGCCATTTTAAGAATGAATAGAACAATGAATAAAGAGGCCAAATTTCCATGTCAATATGTCATTCATTTCAAAATCTTGTAATTTGAAATATATAAAGACATTGAATCGACACTTTACATATTGAATTGCCATTAGAACTTTTGGAATAGAACATTACATGTCAAAATAGGATATAACATGCAACTTTGTCAAATACAACTCGAAACTAAATGCCAGTTTACGAATGAATAGAACAATGAATAAAGAGGCCAAATTTCCATGTCAATATGCTATTCATTTCAAAATCTTGTAATTTGCAATATATAAAGACATTGTATCAACACTTTACATATTGAATTGCCATTAGAACTTTTGGAATAGAACATTAAATGTCAAAATTGGATATAACATTACACTTTGCCAAACACAATTCCAAAATAAATACTAAAATAACATAATGCATAGCCATTTGACAAATGAATAGACAATTGAATTAAGGTGCCAATAGTCTTCCATACATCACCAGCAGTTGTGTAATGATCCTAAAAAGTAGGCTAACACCGCCATCTATTGGAGTGAAGTTGTCATTGCAGTACATACACCAGCCTGATCCCGATGAGGCTGTAGACGTGAGCAAAACAAGCACACCGGAAGCTGCCAAATGAGGCTGGCTTGACCTGCAGGATGGTAATCAGGCGGGCTTGACGGCGGTGGCATCCTCTGCTGCAACAAACAGTGAATCTGGATGAAATGTCTCCGTAACGGGCGCTTAATTCCACAAAAGGTCCATGCCGAACACTCACCGATGGTTCTGTCGGGAAGTGGCTTAAGCAGCCTCCGTGGCATTAGTCCAGAACAGCGGTTATCAGTCACAAAGCAGAGCAGAGAGGAGCAAGAGCGAACGCTGGCTAGTCGGAACTTTTGAAAGTTGTTGACAGCGCGCAGCTCCGGAAACTCTGCGGTTGGCCGGAAGTTGTCACAATAGGAGTGCTTTACGTAACGTGGGTTACATACAGGTAGCAATTAGGTTACATAATCAAAAGCACTTTCAACCATGTAGCTTTTACAGCATTTCATATATGAATTACAGATACATATTTGTGATTTTAGAACATTTACCCTTTGATTTTATCAAATGTTTTTAGCCTTTAAGGATTTTAACGTTTATACCAACAATTATGAATTAATGCTTAACTTTTTATCCAACTTGTAAATGTGTATGACTTACTCAATACATTTTAACCCACTGCATTATTTATGCTTTTTATAAATTTTACAAATGATCTGAGTGTTTAGTAAACAGTGATGAATTACTTAGGACTTGCTAACAATACCAAACTGTATTTTTCAAAACCAATGAAATCGGCCTTAAACCTGTGTATATCTTTCCCACACAACATAAACAAATCAATATTTACAAAGTGCTGTCGAACGCAGCATTAGCACAACAGCAACACATAGCCTCACTTTCAACATAAACGAAAGCACACGCTGGCGCTTACCGGCAGTCTCTTCAGCTCTTTAAAAGTGAGAACCCGGTCCCACTCAGTGTTTGTGTTGGTTAAGTCTTATTGAATTTGTGGCGCTTCCCGGTGCTCCTGCCGTGGTGTTGGGCTGCTCCCGGTGCATGACAGTTGAGTGAATGAGTGTCACAAATTGGTTCCGCCTGGACTCGGGTGAGGGGGCGGCAACCAGACGGGGAGGGCTAGGGAGACGGCAGATCGCCGCAACAATGAGGACAGTTTCTGCCAGACAAATTTAATAGAACAGCTGCTACAAAGCAGCAAACAGGTATTTGAAGCTGCTGGTGCCTCTGGAGTCTCCAGAACATCCAGGTGTAGGACCCTCCTGAGGCTTGCAGTTGTGCATAAACCTTCTATCCAGCCTCAGTTTAGGGGAGCAGAAACAGCCCAGAAATACAGTCGGCCCAGAAATACATGAAGACTTATTTTCAAACAGTCTTGTTCAGTGATGAGGCCACTATGTCCCAACAAGGCTGTGACGTCAGCAAGGAGTTGGTGGAGTCATGTTTTGGGCCAGAATCATGGGAAGAGAAACTCATGATGTGGACCCCATCCTCCCCTGACCTCAACCCTATTGAGAACCTTTGGAGCCTCAAGCAAAACATCTATGAGGGGGGAGGCAGTTCACATCCAAACAGCAGCTCTGGGAGGCTATTCTGACATCCTGCAAAGAAATCCAAGCAGAAACTCTCCAAAAACTCAAAGTTTAATGGATGCAAGAATTTTGAAGTTGCTATCAAATAAGGGTCCTATGTTAAAATATAACTTGGCCTGTTAAGATGTTTTTGATTAAAATAGCTTTTGATTTCAGTAAATATGACCTCCTAATGCTGCAAATTCAACAAATAATTTTCAGTTCTTTACAACCTATAAAATGTATTGAAACGCTGTTGTGCATAATCATTCTGAACAGTGCATTTTGAGTTGTTTTGACAAAAATACTGTTTTAATTGGTAGTTTTCAATCACATTCAAATGATCCTCTAACAGTTCATTTGACAATTTAGAAAATCTGAGAAAAATATCATTTGCTTAATAACTGTGAATGCAGTCTAGATAGTGACATGACGTTCATGACCAAATCTGCTCTATTGAACGGCATTTGATTAATGGGTTGCTGAGCCCTCTACATAATTTATTTACTTTACTACTTGCTATTATTTATCGACTTCCTGGCCCCTATTTTGACTTCTGAACAGAGTTTTCTGAGTTTTTAGCTAGTATATTGTTGGATTGGAATAAAATTATAATAGTAGGTGATTTTAACATTCATGTCGATAATAACAGTGATTGTCTGAGCACGGCATTTAGTGCCCTACTGGATGGGGTTGGCTTTACACAAAATGGCCCATTTATCAACATTGCGTAAAAAAGTGGTCTATGCGTAGGCAGTGGCGTAGCAAGGGTACCAAGGGGCCCCAAGCAAGAATGTCAGTAGGGGGCCCTCTGGTGGCCGCTCGGTGTACTGCGCACTGGGAGAGAGGATGTCATTTGGGTAGGAGCGGGTCACCTGACAACTCCCATAATGCAGTTCTCTGCATAGGTTTTCCTCAGAACAGAAGGATGAGGTTCTTTAGGTCATGAAGAGAGTTACAATAAACTAGTTTCACTATTAGAAATATAATCTGGTGGAGCCATGAGTAAAAAAGTCTGTCCACTGCTCATTAAAAGTTAACATTAGGGAACCATGACTCATTAAAGCATGCAGCAGGATGGGGATCAACAGCGCCATAGAGCATTGGTGGAGACTTGATGTAACTGCATCACAAAAATCATTAGGAAGACTGTGTATATCAAGCGTTTATTGCAGGTGTCTGAAAAACGGGTTGGTGCATTGGGGGCCTTTACAGTTGGGGGGCCCCAGGCAGCTGCCTGCCTTGCCTTATGGCAAGCTACGCCTCTGTGCGTAGGTGTATTTGCGATATACGCCAAAGGGCGCGTGACATTTATGAACCTGTGTTTTCCGCTCAGATCTTAACGTACGCAAGCGCTGCTGATAGTAAATGCCACGGAGAAAGCCTAGCGTCATTTGAATGAAACACCCAAAAATATTCATGTATGAGGAGGCCTCACCCACGGGTTTTACGGCACGCACGCGCGCACGAAACACGGCAAAAAAGAACATTTCTCCAACCAGGAAATGATAAATAGTTGTTTTTAACATAACAAATATGATATTTTGCGCATGAGGAAGATTACAAAATCTGTCAATAACCCACATTAACCATATAGCCAATCCAAGATCACATTTACTAAATAAAAAAGAGGGGGAAAAGAAATAGGCTAATAATAAAAAGTGACCTTTATAAGCAGTAGGTCTAAATAGCCCATATAAAAAAGGGTATAAAATTAGACCACATTAACAAAAAAAGCATGGACATAACGCTGCAGTACAGACTCAGGACCATGATCTGAACCAGCGAAAAGCAGCCAGAGCCGGTTTTTCCTATACGCAAACTACGCAAGTTGCGTAGGGCCCCGCAGCCGCAAGGGCCCCGCATCTCGGTCAAATTACGACGTTGTTTCGCTAATTAATGAACGCGTTGTGACGGCAACAGGCTCTGACAGCGCTCACTCACTCTCCGCCTACTTTGCCACATAAAACACCAACATGGAACAGCGGAGCAATGTGCTGCCTGAAGTGGATGAGCAGGAGAGACCTACCGCCCTCCCAACGCGTGTGTGCCTCTCCACTCAGCGCATGTGTCTCCACTGTCTCCCTCACCTCCTGCGCGCTGCTCGTCTCATGTTTTCTCTGCTCAGACTCGGGGCTGCATTGGCCACACACTCATTTAAACTGATTTATTGTCTCTAGCAGAGTATCAGGACAGTAGTTTGGCGAGTTGAAGAGAGAAAAAAACGTTGTATTTGTCTCAAAGGAGAGTTGAATCCACACGGTTCTCATGAGCGCAGTTACTTTAGTAACTCCAGTTCTATGAATGTGCTTGGTGTAAAACGAATTCCTGTCAGGCTTATTCTCAGTGGTAAGACAGAAATAACTGCCAGGAGCAGGTGTAAGTTAGTTTTAAATTAGGGGTTCTCAAACTGTGGATCAGGGACCAGAGGTGAAACAACATGACCATTTATCATTTTAAAAAGTGGGGGAAATAGTCTAGTGTAGTCCTAAATCCCAGTCTGACAGTGGCAAATGATTAGTGGTTCTCACACAGTGGGGCAGGGCCAAAATTGAGGTCATTATGTTCCCCTTCTGCCCGGCACTACAGCGTGTAACTATTTTTGACCGTAAATAGCTTCGCTATTCGTCGAAAAGCCTTGGGATGCGTACTGTAGGGCCTCCGAGTGGACTTTTGCTTAGGGCCTCAGAAGGGCCAGCACCGGCTCTGAAAGCAGCTGTCAGCTCCGGGGACTCAGCGCTGGAGCCGGGCAGAACTATGCGCCTTTCGGCCTAAAGCAGAGCTTTCCTCCGGGAGGAAACAGGTGCGCGGAGAGCTGACAGCCAAAGACAGCCCTACGAGACGTGCTTCGATCATTCCCCTGATGAGAGGAGAGCGCGCGGTCACCAGACCCTGTGCACGCCGCTCATATCCGGACCTTACGAACCCGTCCGGACCGACGAAAGCTGTGGAGCTGTCGAAGGATTTGTTTGACGCCCGGGCTACTCGCGAGCACAGAATACGGTCCACAGACTCAACGCTCAAACCAACCAGAACACAGAGCATGGCCTCTCGCAGACCCAGGTGAGTCCCGGTGTCCCGGTACACGGCTGCGGCCGCGGGTGTAAGGCGGGGAATCCACACAAAGTTTGCGCAGCAGCGGTCTTTTGTTAAAAACAAAAAACGAAACATAAATACAAAAAACACCATAAGCGTCTCTGTGGCTGCAGTCCATGTTCTAGTGTCTCTGGTCCGGGCTGAGCCTCTGCGCTCGGACCCGTGTCGATGCAGCGCAACATTGAATCAAGTCTGCCCATAAACATTAACGCTGTAGCCTTGTTTCATGTTTAAATCACTAATGAGGATAATATGCGATGTGGAAATGCTGGAAAACAGTTTTTAACAGCATGAATTTGCTGTTAAAAACAATTTCCAGCGCTGTTTAGTGTTTAGTTAAAATTGGTGTATCATGTACACCACCTCCTGACTTGGTGTAGGATCTGAGCGCACCATACGCCAGGTGTACGGTGCGCTCAGATTGATAAATGCCAAAACAGGCGGTGATTTTTCATACACCCCACATACACTCTGATTTCACCGTACGCAAGTTTAATAAATGAGGGCCATTTGTGATTAAACCTACTCACTGTCATAAACACACTCTTGATCTAGTTTTAACATATGGGATTGAAATTAGTGACCTAAATGTTCTCCCTCAGGATACTGCGCTTTCTGACCATTTTCTAATTACATAAGTTCCATAAAATTCAATTAAAACGGACACTATCTGAAAAATCTGTGCTAAAGTTTAAAGAAATTATCCAACCGGTCTTTAATACTACGTCTACAGAGAATAGCTCGCTTATTGATTTAAATGAAAGTGATCAGTTTGTCGACAGCGTTATGCTCACACTGAAAACAGCCCTTCCTTAAATACTTTAATGATAAAATCACAACCATTAGAGATAAAATAAATGACAAGCTTCGATTGTCTTGTCCTGATCTAAATCCAGTTGTAGAATCATTGTCTCCATTTTAAGTCTTAGACAGGTTATAACTGTAGATGAGGCTGAGGTATTATCAATCATTATGTCTTCAAAACCGTCAACTTGTCTTCTGGATCCAATTCCAATTAAACTCCTCAAGAAATGACTCCTGAAATCTCAGATACCATATTGAAAATAATTAACTCGTCTTTAGAAAATGGGTATGTGCCAAAGTCCTTAAAAGACTTTGGCACATATGCTGTTATCAAACCACTTTTGAAAAAACCCAATCTCGATCCTGCTGTTTTACTATAGGCCTATATCTTATCTGCCTTTCATTTCAAAAGTCCAGTTTTGCCGCCACCTGCAGGACAATAGCTTATTTGAAAAATTTCAGTCAGGGTACAGCTGGAGCTGGTCGCACATGAGTCGGGTTTGGATCGGGTCGGGCTTCAAGAAATTTATAATTAATGTCATTATAATTTCTAATAAAAATCTAGACTATTGGATACACAATATGATTATAGGGATTATTATGCTGCGTTCAGACCGAACGCGATGGAGGCGAAAAAATTGCATCAAACGCCAGGCGTTTATCGCTTGAATATTTGGGTGTCACTCGCTTCTATTGTGGCGATTACTCGCTCCTGTTGCCAGAGTAAATTCGCCTCCATAGCTTTAGGGATATCTACTGCGCCTGCGCAGTTCAGTGACCAACTTTTTCCTCTACACTCAGGGCAGGTTCTGAACAGGCTGCTCTCTCTTATTTTGTTCAGATTATTGTTTGCTCGTTGATCTAGCACTAGAAAAGTTGTGTAGCTGATATTAGACTTTGACTGATCCGACTCCTACCATTGGTGCTTGTGTCTTCCCGCTGCCCTCAGCGGACACTCAGCCACACACTCCCCGCTCTACAGCCTCCAGCTCCGGTGCAGGCGTCCTGGCTTCTCCGGACATGTAGCGCCACTTTCCCGGACACTGAAGCCTCTCGTACCGGCTAGCTTCTCCGGGTATGTGGCGCCACTTTCCCGGACTCTCAAGCCTGTCGTACCGGCTACATGCCGAGCACACGCGGCGGACATTTGGCGCTCGTATCTCCCCGTCCCCCTCCTGCCTTTAGCGGACACTCAACACACTGCCCCGCTCTGAGCCTCGAAAGGCAGCCCGGGATGGCTAACCGCTACCCCCGGTGTCTGTGAGCTCTCCCTGGGGGAGATTACAGTAAAAAGCAGCCCTCAGTCCCATCTCATAAGCACTGTAGATCCCGTAGATCAAATCCCCGTCTCGGGTCTTCTCTCCTCATCCTCCCGCTCCCTGGCCGCTCTGTGACCGGCATGTTGTGCTCACGTCACAAAACGGCTCGTCTTCTGATTGGTCAACGCGCCACGAATTGACCAAAAAGTTCAGATTTTTCAACTTGAGCGAGGAGGGCTGTGGAGGCGAAATTGCAGAATCGCTTTACCGCTTCGCTCCAGAAGCGAGCAAAACGCCCCTTCCGCCACATTCGTTCCGTTCTGTTCATTCTACTCGCCCTCATTGCCACGCTCTACTCTCATCCATCGCACCGCCGGCCTTTCATTCGCTCCTTAGCGCACCCTGGCATAGGGATAACATGTAAATAACTCGCCCTTGACTCCTCCATCGCGTTCGGTCTGAATGCAGCATTAGAGGTGGTGCGGGACACGGACACATGTGTTGATTGTTGTCACGCAGCATGGCCAGGGACCTTTAGCCGTCGTTCCACATAGCGTGATCCGGCCACGCACGCCACGATCTACCTGCGCGTATCGACACTACCCCGCAGACCTTTCTGTTTCCACCACACACACACACCCGTATTTGTTGTGGGCGGTGCCGCACATAGGAGCACGCTGTCAGATCGTCATTAAAAGTTTTTAGAGCCGCGATGAGAACAAATGTGGACAAATGCTGCCTTCAGGTGGGAGTTATGGAATCATTCAGAGGAGCCAAGCTGTATTAAAACAGAAAAAAACCCGCTAAATACAACTATGAAGGTAAGCTACATGCAAATGTTATGCTAACACCAGCTAAAGCTGCGCTAACAGCGGCTAAATGCTAATATCGGCAAAACCCTTTTTAGCACAGCAGTATGATGTTGTGAAATATTATATCATATGACCTGCGTGTCAATAGTGAGGGCTGTCCACTCTCTCGTTGTCAATCTGATGCCAGAGTCTGTTCACGTCACATCAGACACGGGTTAGCCCGCTTTGGCTACAGCCAGAGGTCGGGCCCAAAACCTATACCTGGTCAGACCGGTTTGGCACTGGCCTTTGTTATGGAAAAGCTCGACGGAGCGGGTGAATGAGGATGTGGAAAAACACCTTTTGATACCGGCGCTACACAGAAAACATCGCTATTCTTTATCAGGATAGTGATTAACTTACAGTGGCTAAATAAGCAGTTTGGTTCATTTTTGTGCGTAAAAAGTAGGCTTTTGCAAATGCAGGGCGATGTTTATGAACAATGAGGAGGAGGAGGAGAAGGAGAAGACAGAGACGGCAGGAGGGACACTAAAGTTGTCTTTCAACATGCAGGCGCCTATCAGCTGAATGGTTCTACAGCCTACAGCCTGCAGCGCAGGCTGTAGGCTGTAGAAGCAGCCTACAGCGCAGGCTGTAGGCTGCTGCTCCTGCGCATATTTCCCACACCACGCACATCTCTCGGCCTGCCCAGGGGCCTCATTTATCAAGCTTGCTGCGCACAATATGAGGCCAGAACTTTGCGTAGCCGCTCCACTGCGCCAAAGGTGGTGTTTATAGAAAACAAACTGAACATGAAACATTGCGCTCCTCCACACAAACTATAGCTGCCGTAAGAGGTATCTCACTTTTCAGAAACACTGCTGAGAGACAAAGAGAGGCGAGGGAAGAGGGAGGAAGTCAGTTTGAGGTAGTCATGTTTGGTCACTTTATAGAACTAGTTCATTTGAACTTTATTTTCTTCAGAAATTACAAAGATTAGAATGAATTGAGCAATTTATCACAATATTTGTGAAAAACATATTCGACTTGTTTGTGTATTTTAGTTGTTGTCCTTATTGCCGCGCATACGTGCACGCTCGTGAACGCTCATGTGCACTGGCGCTCGCTGAAGCCTTTTAAACGGGAATCAGGAATAATGAATGAAATGCCCCACAGTTTACCGTGTGGTTATAGGCAAACCCAAACCATCCTATTGGCAAATACAGCCGACACCTAAGGCTCTTCTTTATGTTCTAAACAATTGTTTTGAAAAGTTTGTAAAAAAAAAGTATGTGCTCAACGCTGCTTTGTGCACGTGTGCCATGCGCGTACCTCTCACATACGGTGCGCTCCTCTCTTTAGTCAGGGGGCCAAAGTCTCAAAAGCTCTTTAAAATGGATTGAACCTGACATGGTCTGCCATACTTTTTATTTGTGTTTTTTCCGTTAACTTTAACCCTAAGGACCAATAATTGGAGGGTCTGCTCTGCTGGAAATATCGCGAAAAAAAATTGTGGCCATTTTAGTGTATGCACCCCCATGTCAAAAAAGTTGCTTTTGACACTGGTCCATATTTTGGTTTAGGCCATTTCCAGTCCATTAGAAAATGATTTACACCATTGTATTTGGTATCATTTTAAAGAATACATTGTCATGTTTCATTTGAGCCCAAATGTACTACTCTGTGACAATTACTTTATTGTTCGGACAGTCGTGACGCACGCGTGTACCAATTTTGGTTTGGCTGTGCCAAAGTTGACATGGGGTCGTTGCCATGGCAACACGATGGGAAAAGGGGCGTGGCCTCAATGACTTTTTTGTTCGGGGTCACGTTACAGATGTCTGTGCCAAATTTCTTTTGTCTACGACAAAGTTCAATTTTTTTCCCTATTCATTTTTATTTGGTGCTCTGCAGGTTTGTTTGGCTTCACTTGACCAATCACTGTGCCGAATTTTGTTAAAACTAAAGTTTTCGGGAATCTCCATAGGCGCAATGTAATCTTGATTTTCCAGGGGGCGCTGGCGCGCCATTTTTTTGAATTTTTTAATGAAACTTATTGACACTGTGTATCGCCGTGATTTTGAATTTGGGCAAAAAATGGGGAGTTTTCGTCGACGACTCGTCGAGTTATTCCAAAAAAACACGGATAGAAGAAAAATAATAATAATAATAATAATAATTAAAGCCGCAAGCGGCATTTAAAGGCCCTCGAGGGTGTCGTTTGGCCGGTTGACGCCGGTGGCCGCACGCCGCCCCAATAACCGGGAGGCGCTGCCGCGCCCTACCTGCCACACTAGGTGGAGATTATAAAAGAGCAAAGGCAAGAAATGGCGCCTTCGGCGCCAGATCACTCGATTTTTCCCAAAATGGCCGACCTCCTGTTGGTTGCCTAGCAACCATGTAATGCACTTTTTTGTTCGGACAGTCATGACGCACGCGTGTACCAATCTTGGTTTGGCTGCGCCAAAGTTGACACCGGGTCGTTGCCATGGCAACACGGTGGGAAAAGGGGCGTGGCCTCAATGACTTTTTGTTCGGGGTCACATGACTGACGTCTGTGCCCAATTTCGTTTGTCTACGACAAAGTTCAATTTTTTTCCTCATTCATTTTTATTTGATGCTCTGCAGGGGGCGCTATCGCGCCCATTTTCAAATTTCCTATATCACAACATCCGGGGTCGAGGACTCGACCAACGATTCATGTTTCGCTCAAATCGGCCACAGTATGTGCGAGTTACGACTCTTTGAACGGGGCGGCGAGCGCTGAAAATGGACGCCGAATTCATGGCGTTGCCATGACAACACCGTTAATCCTATTAGAAAGTTTTTAATAACTTTTGATGTCCCACTTGTGTAGATGATCTGGAGTGAACGGGGAGTCGCTGCGTTCAACGCCCTAGGACGAGTTCGTTCAAATGGGAGGGCACGAAATGGCACCTTCGGTGCCAGATCGCTCTTCTGGCCAATATGGCCGCCCTCCTGATGGTTGCCTAGCAACCGCGTAATATGTTTTTTTGTTTGGCTTCACTTGACCAATCACTGTGCCGAATTTTGTTCGTCTACGACAAACTAAAGTTTTCGGGCATCTCCATAGGCGCAATGTAATCTTGATTTTCCATTTTTTGAATTTTTTAATGAAACTTGTTGACACTGTGTATCGCCGTGATTTTGAATTTTGGGCAAAAAATGGGGAGTTTTCGTCGACGACTCGTCGAGTTATTCCAAAAAAACACGGATAGAAGAAAAATAATAATAATTAAAGCCGCAAGCGGCATTTAGAGGCCCTCGAGGGTCTCGTTTGGCCGGTTGACGCCGGTGGCCGCACGACGCCCCAATAACCGGGAGGCGCTGCCGCGCCCTACGTGGTTATGATGTCGCTGCCACTGTAGGTGGAGTTTGTAAAAGTGCAAAGGCAAGAAATGGCGCCTTCGCGCCAGATCACTCAATTTTCCCAAAATGGCCGAGTTCCTGTTGGTTGCCTAGCAACCATGTAATGTACTTTTTTGTTCAGACAGTCATGACGCACGCGTGCACCAATTTTTATTTGGCTGCGCCAAAGTTGACATCGGTCCGTTTTTCCTCATTCATTTTTATTTGGTGCTCTACAGGGGGCGCTATCGCGCCCATTTTCAAATTTCTATATCACAACATCCAGAGTCGACGACTCGACCAACGATTCAAGTTACGCTCAAATCGGCCACAGTTTGTGCGGGTTACAACTCTTTGAACGCAGCGGCAAGCATTGAAAACGGATGCCGAATTCATGGCGTTGCCATGACAACACCGTAAATCCTATTAGAAAGTTTTAATAACTTTTAATGTCCCACTTGTGTAGATGATCTGGAGCGAACGGGGAGTCGCTGCGTTCAACGCCCTAGGACGAGTTCGTTCAAATGCGAGTGCACGAAATGGCGCCTTCGGCGCCAGATCACTCGATGTTTCCCAAAATGGCCGCCCTCCTGTTGGTTGCCTAGCAACCATGCCATGTACTTTTTAGTTCGGACTGTCATGACGCACGCGTGTACCAATTTTGGTTTGGCTGCGCCAAAGTTGACATCGGGTCATTGCCATGGCAACGCGGTGGGAAAAGGGGCGTGGCCCCAATGACTTTTTTGTTCGGGGTCACGTGACGGATGTCTGTGCCAAATTTCTTTTGTCTACGACAAAGTTACATTTTTTTCCCTATTCATTTTTATTTGGTGCTCTGTAGGGGGCGCTATCGCGCCCATTTTCAAATTTCCTACATCACAACATCCGGAGTCGACGACTCGACCAACGATTCAAGTTTCGCTCAAATCGGCCACAGTATGTGCGAGTTATGACTCTTTGAACGCGGCGGCGAGCGCTGAAAATGGACGCCGAATTCATGGCGTTGCCATGACAACACCGTTAATCCTATTAGAAAGTTTTTAATAACTTTTGATGTCCCACTTGTGTAGATGATCTGGAGCGAACGGGGAGTCGCTGCGTTCAACGCCCTAGGACGAGTTCGTTTAAATGCGAGGCCACGAAATGGCGCCTTCGGCGCCAGATCGCTCTTCTGGCCAAAATGGCCGCCCTCCTGATGGTTGCCTAGCAACCGCGTAATATGTTTTTTGTTTGGCTTTACGTGACCAATCACTGTGCCGAATTTTGTTCGTCTACGACGAACTAAAATTTTCGGGCATCTCCATAGGCGCAATGTAATCTTGATTTTCCAGGGGGCGCTGACGCGCCATTTTTTTGAATTTTTGAATGAAACTTATTGACACTGTGTATCGCCGTGATTTTGAATTTTGGGCAAAAAATGGGGAGTTTTCGTCGACGACTCGTCGAGTTATTCCAAAAAAACACGGATAGAAGAAAAATAATAATAATAATAATAATAATAAGAATTATTATTATTATGCTCTTCGTGGCCTCGCATTTAAACGAACTCGTCCTAGGGCGTTGAACGCAGCGACTCCCCGTTCGCTCCAGATCATCTACACAAGTGGGACATCAAAAGTTATTAAAATCGGCCACAGTATGTGCGAGTTATGACTGTTTGAAGTCGGTGGCGAGCGCTGAAAATGGACGCCGAATTCATGGCGTTGCCATGACAACACCGTTAATCCTATTAGAAAGTTTTTAATAACTTTTGATGTCCCACTTGTGTAGATGATCTGGAGCGAACGGGGAGTCGCTGCGTTAAAAGCCCTAGGACGAGTTCGTTAAAATGCGAGGGCACGAAATGGCGCCTTCGGCGCCAGATCGCTCTTCTGGCCAATATGGCCGCCCTCCTGATGGTTGCCTAGCAACCGCGTAATATGTGTTTTGTTTGGCTTCACATGAACAATCACTGTGCCGAATTTTTTTCGTCTACGACGAAGTCAAGTTTTCGGGCATCTCCATAGGCGCAATGTAATTTTGATTTTCCAGGGGGCGCTGGCGTGCCATTTTTTGGATTTTTTATATTTTTTAAATGTGAAGAATTTTGTTTTCACGTGTTTGAATTTTGTGCAAAAAATCAGGACTTTTCGTCAGTGGGAAAGTGGACTTTGAGGGGGAGAAGAAAAATAATAATAATAATAATAATTAAAGCCGCAAGCGGCATTTAGAGGCCCTCGAGGGTCTCGTTTGGCCGGTTGACGCCGGTGGCCGCACGCCGCCCCAATAACCGGGAGGCGCTACCGCGCCCTACCTGCCACACTAGGTCGAGATTATAAAAGAGCAAAGGCAAGAAATGGCGCCTTTGGCGCCAGATCACTGTTTTTTTCCCAAAATGGCCGACCTCCTGTTGGTTGCCTAGCAACCATGTAATGTACTTTTTTATTCGGACAGTCATGACGCACGCGTGTACCAATTTTGGTTTGGCTGCGCCAAAGTTGACACCGGGTGGTTGCCATGGCAACACGATAGGAAAAGAGGCGTGGCCATGATTGACTTTTTTTATCGGGATCACGTGACGCACGTCTGTGCCAAATTTCTTTTGTCTACGACAAAGTTTGATCTTATTCTTCATTCATTTTTATTTGGTGCTCTGCAGGGGGCGCTATCGCGCCCATTTTGAAATGTCCTAAATCACAACATCCGGAGTTGACGACTCGACCAACTATTCAAGTTACGCTCAAATCGGCTTCAGTTTGTGCGAGTTATGAGTCTTTAAACACGGCGGCGAGTCCTGAAAACGGACGCGAATTCATGGCGTTGCCATGACAACACCGTTAATCCTATTAGAAAGTTTTTAATAACTTTTGATGTCCCACTTGTGTAGATGATCTGGAGCGAACGGGGAGTCGCTGCGTTCAACGCCCTAGGAGGAGTTCGTTCAAATGGGAGGCATGAAATGGCGCCTTCGGCGCCAGATTACTACATTTTTCCCAAAATGGCCGACCTCCTGTTGGTTGCCTAGCAACCATGTAATGTACTTTTTTGTTCGGACTGTCATGACGCACGCGTGTACCAATTTTGGTTTGGCTGCGCCAAAGTTGACATCGGGTCGTTGCCATGGCAACACGGTGGGAAAGGGGCGTGGCCTCAATGACGTTTTTGTTCGGGTCACGTGACGGATGTCTGTGCCAAATTTCTTTTGTCTACGACAAAGTTAAATTTTCCTCATTCATTTTTATTTGGTGCTCTGCAGGGGGCGCTATCGCGCCCATTTTAAAATTTATATATCACAACATCCGGGGTCGACGACTCGACCAACGATTCAAGTTTCGCTCAAATCGGCCACAGTATGTGGGAGTTATGACTGTTTGAACGCGGCGGCGAGCGCTAAAAATGGACGCCGAATTCATGGCGTTGCCATGACAACACCGTTAATCCTATTAGAAAGTTTTTAATAACTTTGATGTCCCACTTGTGTAGATGATCTGGAGCGAACGGGGAGTCGCTGCGATCAACGGCCTAGGACGAGTTCGTTCAAATGCGAGGGCACGAAATGGCGCCTTCGGCGCCAGATCGCTCTTCTGGCCAATATGGCCGCCCTCCTGATGGTTGCCTAGCAACTCATAATATCTTTTTGTTTTGCGCTTCACGTGACCAATCAACTGATGCCGAATTTTTGTTCGTCTACGTACGAAACTAAAATTTTTCGGGATTTCGGGATTTTGAGGGTCTGGCCCATAGGGCGCAATGTTTAACGTGGTTTTCCAGGGCCGGCGCTGACTACGCCATTTTTTTGAATTTTACATTTTGGGAGATGTTGAAGTTTTTTTTTTTTCACCTTAAATAATTTTGGGCAAAAATCAGGATTTTCATCAGTGGAAGTTGCGAAAACTGCGCTTTTTAGGGGAAGAGGAAAATAATTAAGAAGAAGAAAAACCCGTACAATTAACAATTTATAGCGCCGCCTTCGGCGCGCGCATTATTTTAGTATCGGAAAGGTCTTCACGATCCAGTTAATCCAACCGCTGGGGTTTATTGTCAAATACGAGCGCGTTTCGCTTCGTCTATTACCTCTTCTTTCTCAATATTTCCCAATGGATTTTTTTCCGTTTTTTTTGTGCGAGCAGGAAGCAAATATGCCGCTTTCGCGGCAAAGACCTTTATATTAAATTCGGTATAGGCCTCGAGCCCTGAGTCACTCTAACAGTGTTAACAGTGCTGGTGAGTGGCCATGGTGCGATGACGAAGCGCGTTGCCGCTCGTCATCGAACTTGCTTCATGTCCATGTTGCCCTTGCCTGTGGTTTTCACCTTTTTTTATTCGAGCAGCAACAAATGTGCGCTTTCGCGGCACACGCTTACATCCACCGGACAGGTCGTGGTCGCGGAGTGTCGTTATTACTGTGTAATGCATGGGGAGCGCTCCGCGCTCTGTTTCTGAGCGCTCCGCGCTCCTTTTTGGGACGTGCGCTACGCGCACGTCTTTCGTCAGTGCGCTCCGCCGCACTGCCGTACAATAACAACAGGCCCGGACCCTGTCAGCTCTCGGGCCTAATTAAAAGGCCGCAAGCGGGCCATTTAGATGGCCCTCGGAGGGTTCGTTTGGCCGGTTTGACGCCGGTGACGCGCACGTCGCCCCAATTAACCGGGAGGCGCTGCCGCGCCCTACCTGCCACCACTAGTTCGAAGAGCAAAGGCAAGAAATGGGCGCCTCCGGCGCCAGATCACTCGATTTCCCAAAATAGCCAACTCCTGTGGTTGCCTAAGCAACCATGTAATGTTACTTTTTTGTTCGGACAGTTTCATGACGCACGCGTGTACCAATTTTGGTTTGCCTGCTCAAAGGTTACATTTCAGGTCGTTGCCCAAGTTGGATTGTATTCTTCATTCATTTTGATTTTGGTGTTCTGCAGGGGCCGCTATCGCGCCCATTTTGGAAATGTTCCTAATCACAACATCTGGGGTCGACCACCTCGGACCAAACGATTCAAAGTTACGCTACAAATCAGGCTTTCAGGTTGTGAGAGTTATGACTGTTTTAAACAGGTGGCGAGTGCTGAAAAACGGACGCTGAATTCATCGTTGCCATGAGCAACACCGTTAATCCTATTAGAAAGTTTTTAATAACTTTTGCATGTTCCACTTGTCGTAGAATGAATCTGGAGCGGATACGGGTGGAGGCGCTGCGTTCAACGCCCTAGGAGGAGTTCCGTTTCAAATGCGAGAGCGCATGAAATGGCGCCTTCGCGTCAGATTTACTACATTTTTTCACCAAAAATGGCCGGACCTTCCTGTTGGTTAGCCTAGCAAACCATGTAATGTACTTTTTTGTTCAGACTGTCATGACGCACGCGTTACCAACTTTGGTGTGGCTGCGCCAACAAAGTTGGCATCGGTCGTTGCCATGGAAAACACGGTGGAAAGGGCGTGGCCTCAATGACTTTTTTGTTCGGGGTTCACGTGACGGATTTGTCTGTGCCAAATTTCTTATTGTACTACGACAAAGTTCAATGTTTCCTATTCATTTTTTTGTTGTGCTCCTGCAGGGGGCGCTATCGCGCCCATTTTCAAATTGTTCCTAAATCACAACATACTGGGTCGATGGACCGACCAACGAATTCAAGTTTCGCTCAAAATCGCCACCCAGTTATGTGCGAGTTATGACTCTTTGAACGCGGCGGCGACGCGCTGAAAATGGACGCCGAATTCATTGCGTTTGCCATTTGACCAACACCGTTAATCCTATTTAGAAAACGTTTTAATAACTTTTTTGATGTCCCACTTGTTGTAGATGATCTGGAGGCGAACGGGAAGTCGCTGCGTTCAACGCATCCTAGGAGGAGTTCGTTCAAAATTGCGAGGGCACGAAAATGGCGCCTTCGGCGCCAGATCGCTCTTCTGCGCCAATAATGGCCGCCCTCTGATGGTTGCCTAGGCAACCCGCCACATAAATATCTTTTTTTTGTTTGGCTTCACGTGACAATCACTGTGCCGAATTTTGTTTGTCTACGACGAAACTAAAATTTCGGGGATTTCGGGATTGAGGGGTCTGGGCCCATAGGGCGCAATGTTAACGTGGTTTTTCCAGGGGGCGCTGACGCGCCATTTTTTTGAATTTTTACATTTTTTGGAGATGTGAAGTTTTTTTTTCACCTAATTGCAATTTTGGGCAAAAATTTTCAGACTTTCATCAGTGGGAAGTGCCGAAACTGGCTTTTTAGGGGGAGAGGAAAAATAAAATAATTAATAATACAGCCGCAAGCGGCATTTAAGGCCCTCGAGGTCTCGTTTGGGCCGGTTGACGCCGTGGCCCACACCGCTCAAAAACCGGGAAGGCGCTGCGCGCCTGAACTGCCACACTAGGTCGAGATTGTAAAAGAGAAAGGCAAGAAATGGCGCCTTCGCGCCAGGATCACTCGAATTTTCCCAAATGGCCGACCTCACTGTTGGTTGCCTAGCAACCATGTAATGTACTATTTTGTTCAGACTGTCATGACGCACGCGTGTACCACTTGGTGTGGCTGCGCCAAAGTTGGCATCGGTTCGTTGCGATGGCAACACGGTGGGAAAGGGGCGTGGCCTCATGATTTTTTTGTTGGGGGTCACGTGACGGATGTCTGTGCCGAATTTTCTTTTTGTCCTACGACAAAGTTCAAATTTTCTTTGCCTCCATTCATTTTTGTTGGTGCTCTACAGGGGGCGCTATCGCGCCCCATTTTTCAAATGTCCTAAATCAACAACATACGGGGTCCGAGGACTCGACCAACAATTAAAGTTTTCACTTCAAATCGGCCACAGTATGTGCGAGTAATTGACACTTCGAATGCGTTGGCGACGCGCGTGAAAATGGAGAGACGCCGAATTCATTGGCGTTGCTATGACAACACCGTTAATCTATTAAGAAAGTTTAATAACTTTTTATGTCCCACTGTGTATATGATTCTGGAGCGAACGGGAGTTCCGCTGCGTTCACGCCTAAGGAGTAGTTCGTTCAAATGGGCAGAGGGCATGAAAATGGCGCCTTCGCCCGCCAGATTATTACATTTTTCCCAAAATGGCCCCCTCCTGTGGTTGCCTAGCAACATGTAATGTAACTTTTTTGTTCGGACTGTCATGACGCAACGCGTGTACCAATTTTGGTTTGGCTGCGCCAAAGTTGACATCGGGGTCGTTGGCCAAGGAAACACGGTGGGGGAAAGGGGCGTGGCCTCAAATGCATTTTTTGTTCAAGTGGTCATGTGACGTATGTCTGTGCCAAATTTTCCTTTTTCTACGACAAAATTCAAATTTTTTCCTCATTAATTTTTATTTGGTGCTCTGCAGGGGGGCGCTATCGCGCCCATTTGTCAAATTTCATTATATCAAAACATTCCGGGGTCGAGGACTCGACCAAACGTTCAAGTTTCGCGGTCAAATGGCCAGAGTATGTGCGAGTATGACTTTGTTTGAAGTCGGTGGCGAGAGCTGAAAATGGACAGCGAATTCAGGCGTTGCATGACAACACCGTTTAATCCTATTAGAAAGTTTTTAATAACTTTTGATGTCCCACTTGTTTGTAGATGATCTGGAGCGAACAGGGGAGTACGTCGTAAAAGCCTCTAGACGAGTCGTTAATGCGAGGCACGAATGGCGCCTTCGGGCCCCAGATCGCTCTTCTGGCCAATATGGCGCCCTCCTGATGGTTGCCTAGCAAACCGCGTAATATGTGTTTTTGTTTGGCTTCACATGAACAATCACTGTGCCCGAATTTTTTTCGTCTACGACGAATCAAGTTTCGGGCATACCTCCAATAGGCGCAAATGTAATTTTGATTTCCAGGGGGCGCTTGGCGCGCCATTTTTTTTTGATTTTTTATATTTTTTAAAATGTGAAGAATTTTGTTTTCACGTGTTTGAATTTTGTGGCAAAAAATCAGAACTTCGTCAGTGGGGAAAAGTGGACTTTGAGGGGAGAAGAAAATAAAAATAATAATAAAGCCGCAAGCGGCATTAGAGGCCCTCGCAGGTCTTCGTTTGGCCGGCTTGACGCCGGTTGGCCCGCACGTCGCCCCATAACCGGAGCCGCTTCCGCGCCCTACGTGTTATAATGTCGCTGCCACCTCGTCGGTTTGTAAAAGAGCAAAGGCAAGAAATGGCGCCTTTGGCGCCAGCATCACCCATTTTTCCCAAAATGGCCGACCTCTGTTGGTTGCCTGCACCACGTAAAGACTTTTTGTTCGGAGACAGTCATAGACCAGGAGGACGCGTGTACCACATTTTGGGTTTGCCCTGCCCAAAGTTGACCCATCAGGGTCCGTGCAAGTTTGGATTTTAATTCTTCATTCATTTTGATTTGGTGCCGGCAGGGGGCGCTATCGCGCCCATGTTTTCAAATGTCCCTAAATCACAAATCTGGGGTCGACCACTCGACCAACGATTGATAAGTTACGCTCAATCGGCTTCCAGTTTGTGAGAGTTATGAACTGTCTGTAAAACACGGCGGCCGAAGTGCTGAAAACGGACGCCGATTCATGGCGTTGCCAATGACAACACGTAATCCCTATTAGAAGTTTTTAATAAACTTTTGATGTCACAGCTTGTGTAGATGATCTGGAGCGAATGGGGAGTCGCTGCGTTCAACGCCCTAGGACGAGTTGTTCAAATGGGAGTGCACGAATGAGCCTTCGGCGCAGATTAACTAATTTTTTCCCAAAATGGCCGCCTCCTGTTGGTTGCCTAGCCAACCATGTAATGTACTTTTTGTTTGACTGTCGTGACGCACACGGTTACCAATTTTGGTTTTGGCTGCGCCAAAGTTGACATCGTGTTTCGTTGCCATGGCACACGTTGGGGAAAGGGGCGTGCCTCTATGACTTTTTTTGTTCGGTGGTCACGTGAGCGGATGTTCTTGCCAAATTTCTTTTGCTACGAAAATGTCAGTTTTTGGTTCCCTATTCATTTTATTTGATGCTCTGGCAGGGGCGTTTCGCGCCCATTTTCAAATTGTCCTAAATCACAACAATACGGGGTCGAGGACTGCGACCAACGATTCAAGGTTTCGCTCAAATCGGCCAAACAGTATCGTGCGAGTTATGACTTCTTTGAACGCGGCGGCGAGCGGCTTGAAAATGGCGACGCAGAATTCATGGCGTTGCCATGACAACACCATTAATACTATTAGAAAGTTTTAATAACTGATGTCCCACTTGTGTAGATATCGTGGAGCGACACGGGAAAGTCCGCTGCGTCAACGCCCTAGGAGGAGTTCGTCAAATGCGAGGGCACGAAATGGCGCTTTGGCGCCAGATTACTACATTTTTCGCAAAATGGCGCCCTCTCTGTTGTTGTCCTAGCAACCATGTAATGTACTTTTTGTCGACTGTCATGATCGCACGCGTGTACCATTTTGTTGGGCTGCGCCAAAGTTGACATCGGGTCGTTGCCATGGCAAACACGTGAGAAAAGGGGGCGTGCCTCAATGACTTTTTTGTTCGGGGGTCCACGTGACGGATGTCTGTGCCAATTTCTTTTGTCTACGACAAACTTAAATTTTTTTTCCCTATTAATATTTTTATTTGTGCTCTGCAGGGGGGCCGCTATTGCGGCCCCATTTTATATTTCAGATATCAAACATCCGGGGTCGACGACTGTCGACCAACGATTCAAGGTTCGCTCAAATCGGCCACAGTATGTGCGAGTATGACTGTTTGAGCGCGGCGGCGAGCGCGTAAAAAATGGACGCCGAATTCATGGCGTTGCATGACAACACCGTTACATCCTATTAAGAAAGTTTTAAATAACTTTTGATGTCCCATTGTGTAGATGAATCTGGAGCGAACGGGGAGTCGCATGGCGATCAACGGCGCTAGGAACGAGTTCGTTCAAATGCGAGGGCACGAAATGGCGCTTCCCGCGCCAGAATCGCTCTTCTGGCCAATATGGCCGCCCTCCTGATAGGTTGCCTAGCAACCGCATAATACTTTTTTGTTTGGCTTCACGTGACCAATCACTGTGCGAATTTTGTTCGTCTACACGAACATAAAATTTCGGGGATTTCGGGATTTGAGGGTCCTTGGCCATAAGGGCGGCAATGTTAACGTGGTTTTTTCCAGGGGGCGCTGACGCGCCATTTTTTTGAATTTTACATGTTTGGAGATGTGAAGTTTTTTTTTTTCACCTAATTGATTTTGGGCAAAATTCAGGACTTTTCATCAGTGGGACAGTTGCGAAACTGGGCTTTAGGGGGAGACGGAAAAATAATAATAATAATAATAAGAAAAACCGACAATAACAATATAGCGCCGCTTCGCGGCGGCATATTTATATATTCGGAAAGGTCTCACGTCCAGTAAACCAAACCGTGGGGTTTTATAATTCAAGTACGAAAGACGCGTTGCGCTCGCTTTTAACCTGTTCTTTTTTCCAATATTTCCAATGGGTTTTTTTTTGATATTTTTGTGCGAGAGAAGCAATATGCCGCTTCCGCGCAAAGACCTATGTTATCGGATAGGCCTCGATGCCCTGAGTCACTCTAGCAAGTGTTTGGTGAGTGGCCATGGTCGATTGACGAGCGCGTTGCGTCGTCATCGACTGCTTCTTGTCCCATGTTGCGCCTTGCCTGTGGTTTTCAGCCTTTTTTTCTTCGAGCAACAACAATGTGCCGCTTCGCGGCACAACGCTTATATCACCGGAACAGGTCGGGGTGCCGGAGTGTCGTTATTACTGGTGTATGCATGGGGACGCTCGCGCTCTGTTTCTTGAGCGCTCGCGCTCTTTCTAGGGACGTGCGAATATGGCGCACGTCTTTCGTCAGTAGGCGCTCCGCGCACTGTTGTAGGAATAAACAACAGGGCCCGGACCTGTCAGGCTCTCGGCCTATAATAAATTAAAAGGCCGCAAGCGGCACTTAGAGCCCTCGATGGTATCTGTTTGGGCCGGTGAACGCCGTGGCCGCCGCGCCGCCAGATAAGGCCGGGAGGCGCTGCCCGCGGCGCCCTACCTGCCAACTTAGGTCGAGATTAATAAAAGAGCAAAGAGAAGAAAATGGCGCCTTCGGCGCTAAGATCACTCGATTTTTCCCAAAATGGCCGACCTCCTGTTGGTTGCTAGCAACCACGTAATGTACTTTTTTGTTCGGACAGTCGTGTCGCATGCGTGTACCAATTTTGGCTTAGCTACGCCAAAGTACACCGGGGTCGTTGCCATGGCACACGGTGGGAAAAGGGGCGTGGCCTCAATGACATTTTTGTCGGGGTCCACGTGACAGGATTGTTTGTGCCAATTTTTTTGTCTACCGACAGAAGTTAATTTTTTTTCCTCATTAATTTTATTTGGTGTCTGCAGGGGCGCTATCGCGCCCAAGTTTCAAAATTTCCTATCACAACCGAGTCGACGACTCGACAACGATTCAAGTTACGCCAAATGCGGCTAGTCATTTATGTGCGAGTTTTATGACACTCTTCGATGCTGCGTCTTGGTGCGCAGCGCTGAAAATGGACGGCCAAATTCATGGCATTGCCAGAAAACCGTTAATCCTATAGAAAAGTTTTTAATAACTTTGATGTCCCACTGTGTAGAGATCTGGGAGCGAACGGGGAGTCGCTGCGTTCAACGCTTAAGAGGAGTTCGTTCAAATGCGAGGAGCACGAAATGGCGCCTTTGGGCGCCAGATCACTCGATTTTTCCCAATAATGGCTGCCCCCTCCTGTTGGTTGCCTAGCAACCATGAATTACTTTTTTTGTTTCGGACAGTCATGAACGCACAGCGTGTACCAATTTGGTTTGGCTGCGCCAAAGTTTGATCATCGGTCGTTGCCATGGCAACACGGTGGTGAAAGGGGCGTGGCCTCAAGATTTTGTTCGGGGTCAGTGAACGGATGTCTGTGCCAAATTTCTTTTGTCTAACGATAAAGTTCAAATTTTTCCTCATTAATTTTTTATTTTGGTGCTCTGCAGGGGGCGCTATCGGCGCCCGATTTCAATTTCATATATCAAAACATCCGGGGTCACGACTCGACTAACGATTCAAGTTTCGCGTCAAATCGGCCACAGTATGTGCGAAGTTAGTGACTGTTGAAGTCGGTGGCGAGCGCTGAAAATGGACGCCGAATCTCATGGCGTTGCCATGACAACACCGTAATCCTATAGAAAAGTTTTAAAAGCTTTGATGTCCACTTGTGTAGATGATCTGGAGCGATACGGCGGAGTCGCGGCGTTCAACGCCTAGGACGAGTTCGTTCAAATGGGAGACAGAAATGGCCGCCTTGGCGCCAAGATTACTACATTTTTTCCCAAAATGGCCGCCCTCCTTGTTGGTTGCCTAGCAACCATTAATGTACTTTTTTTGTTCGGTCTGTCCATGATGCACGCGTGTACCAATTTTGTTTGGCCTGCGCCAAAGTTACATCGGGTCGTTGCCATGGCAAACACGGTTGGGAAAGGGGCGTCCTCAATGGACTTTTTTGTTCGGGGTCACGTGACGGATGTCTGTGCCAAATTTCTTTTTTGTCTACGACAAACTTAAATTTTTTTCCCTATTAATTTTTATTGTGCTCCTGCAGGGGGGCGCTATTGCGCCCATTTTTCAAAATTTCAGATATCAAAACATCCGGGTCCAAACGACATCGACCAACCGATTCAAGTTATTCGCTCAATCGGCCACCAGTTTGTGCGAGTTATGACTGTTTGAAACCGCGGCGGCGGAGCGCTGAAATGGACGCCGAAATCATGGGCGTCGCCATGACAACAACCGTTAATCCTATAGAAAGTTTTAATAACTTTTGAGCCACACTTGTAATAGATGAGTCTGGAGCGAACAGGGGAGTCGCTGGCGTTCAACGCCCTAGGACATTCGTTCAAATGCGAGGGCAAGAATGGCCGCCTCGGCGCAGATCGCCTTCTTCTGGCAAATAGGCCGCCTCCTGATGGTTGCCTAGCAACCGCATAAATATCTTTTTTTGTTTGGCTTCAACGTGACCAATCACTGTGCCGAATTTTGTTCGTCTACGGACGAACAAAATTTTTGGGGATTTCGGATTTGAGGGTCTGGCCAATAGGGCGCAATGTTAACCGGTGGTTTTTCCAGGGGGCGCTGACGCGCCCATTTTTTTTAATTTTTACATTTTGGAGATTGTGAAGTTTTTTTTTTTTTCACCTAATTGAATTTTGGGCAAAATTCAGGACTTTTCAGATCAGTGGGAAAGTTGCCGAAACTGGCTTTTTTAGGGGGAGAGGAAAAATAATAATAAGATAATTAAAAGCTCAAGCGGCATTTAAGAGCCCTCGAGGGTCCTCGTTTGGCGGTTAACGCCGGTGGCCGCACGCGCCCCAAATAACCGGGAGCGCCGCGCGCCCATCCTGCCGCACTAAGTCGACAGTAGCAAAGGCAAGAAATGGCGCCTCCGGCGCCAGATCACTTGATTTTCCCAAAAAGCAATCTCTGTTGGTGCCTAGCAACCATGTATGTACTTTTTTTTGTTCGGACTGTCAATGAAACGCACGCGTGTAACCAATTTTGTTTGCTGCGCCAAGTTGACATCGGGTCGTTGCCATGGCAGACACGGTGGAAAAGGGGCGTGGCCTCAATGACTTTTTTTCGAGGTCATGTGACGGTATTCTGTGCCAAATTTCTTTTGTCCTACGACAAAGTTCAAATTTATTCCTCATTAATTTTATTTGGGGCTCTGCAGGGGCGCTATCCGCGCCCATTTTAAAAAAATTCGCTATCGCGCCATTTTCAAATTTCCTATATCAACAACATCCGGGGTCGACGACTCGACCAACGATTCAAGTTTTCGCTCAAATCGGCCAGCAGTTGTGGGAGTTACCACCTCCTTGAACGCGGCGGCGAGCGCTGAAAATCGGACGCCGAATTCATGGCGTTGCCATGACAAACACGTTAATCCTATTAGAAAATTTTTTTATAACTTTTGATGTCCCACTTGTGTAGAATGATTCTGGAGTGAACGGGGATCGCTGCTTCAAGCCTATGGAGAGGTTCGTGTTCAAAGCGAGGGACGAAATGGTGCCTTCGGCACCAGTTCGCTCGATCGGGCAATATGCCGCCTCCCTGGATGGTTGCCTAGCAACCGCCTAATATATAATTTTTTTGTTTAGCTTTCATATGACCATCATGTGCCGAATTTTATTCGTCTACGACGAAGTAAAATTTCAGGTGTTTTGGGTCTTGGCCATAACGGGCGCAATGTAAACTGTCTTTTCCCAGGGGGCCGCTGGCCGCCCATCTTTTTAAAATTTAGAATTTGGAAAATGTAACGATCGAACGCATGAACATTTTAGACTGTGTGCCAAAATTGGGACTTTTTCGTCAGTGGGGAAAGTGGACTTTGAGGGGAGAAGAAAAATAATAATAATTAATAATATATAAGAAGAAAACCCGTACAACAAATATAGCGGCCTCGGGCGCGCATATATTAAAATATTTCGGAAAGGTCTCACGTCCAGTAATCCCCCGTTGGTTTATTATCAAGTACAGAGCGCGATGCGCTCGTCTTTGTCTCCTACTTTTTCATGAATATTTCCCAATGGATTTTTTTTTCGTATTTTGTGCGAGCAGAAGCAAAATAGCCGCTTTCGCGCAAAGACTATATTATTCGGAGTAGGCCTCGATGCCCTGAAGTCACTCTAACATGTTTGAGTTCTGGTTGAGTGGCCATGGTCGAGACGAGCGCGTTGCGCTCGTCATCGACTGCGTTCTTGTCCATGTTGCGCCTTTGCTGTGGTTTTCAACCTTTTTCATGCGAGCAGCAACAAATGTGCCGCTTTCGCGGAAGCGCTTATATCCCGGACAGGTCGGGGGTGCCGGGAGTGTCGTATTACTGTGTAATGCTGGAGCGCTCCGCGCTCTGGTTTCTTTGAGCGCCTCCGCGCTCTTTTTGGGACGTGCGCTTACGCGCACGTCTTTCCATCAGTGCGCTCCGCGCACTGCCTTACAATAAACAACCAGGCCCGGACCCTGTCAGGCTCGTCGGGCCTAATTAAAGCCGCAAAGCGGTCATTTAGAGGCCCTCGAGGGTCTCGTTTGGCCGGTGACCAGGCGTGGCTCGCACGCCGCCCCAATACCGGGAGGCGCTTCCGCGCCTACCGTGGTATGATGTCGCTGCCACCACTGTTCTGAGTTTGTAAAAAGAGCAAAAGGCAAGAAATGCGCGCCTTTGGCGCCAGATCATCCATTTTTCCAAAATGGCCGACCTCCTGTTTGGTTGCCTAGCAACCAACGTAAAGTTAAGCTTTTTTGTTCGACAGTCATGAACGCACCGTGTTACCCAATTTTGTTTGCCTGCTCCAAAGTTGCTGGTGTTGCCAGTTGGATTTATTCTTATCTCATTTTGATTTGGTGCTCTAGGGGGACGCTATCGCCCATTTTCAAAATGTCCTAAATCACAACATCTGGGGTCGACCACATCGACGCAACGATTGAGTTAACGCTTCACAATCGGCTAGTTTGTGAGAGTTATGACTGTTTAAACAAAGGCGGCGAGTGCTGAAACGGACAGCCGACTTCATCGTTGCCATGCACAACACCGTTAATTCTATTAGAAAGTTTTTAATAACTTTGAATGTCACACTTGTGTAAGATGAATCTGGAGCGAATGGGGAGTCGCTGCGGTTCAACGCCCTAGGACTGAGTCGTTCAAATGGAGTGCACGAAATGACGCCTTCGGCGCAGATTACTACATTTTTCCCAAAGGGCCGCCTCCTGTTTGGTTACTAGCAACCAAGTGTAATGTACTTTTTTGTTGGACTGTCGTGACGCACACGTGTACCAATTCTGGTTTGGCTGCGCCAAAGTTGACAATCGGGTCGTTGCAAGCAAACACGTTGGGGAAAGGGGCGGTGGCCTCAATGACTTTTTTTGTTCGGGGTCACGTGCGGATTCGGTGCCAAAATTTTCTTTTGTCTACGACAAAGTTCAGTTTTGTTCCCTTTCATTTTTATTTGAATGCTCTGCAAGGGGGCCTATGCGCCATTTCAATTTTCACATATATCAAAACATCCGGAGGTGCGACGACTCGACCAACGATCAATTCGCTCAAAATCGCCACAGTATGTGCGAGTTATGACTGTTTGAACGTTGGCGGGAGCGCTGAAAATGGACGCCGAATTCATGGCGTTGCATGACAAACACCGTTAATTCCTATTAGAGAAGTTTTAAATAATTTTGATGTCCCCACTTGTGTAGATGATCTGAGCGACGGGAGTCGCTGCGTTGCAAACGCCCCTAGGAGGAGTTCGTTCAAATGCGAGTGCACGAAATGGTGCCTTCGGCGACCAAATTATACAATTTTCCCCAAAATGGCCACCTCGCTCCTGTGGTTTGCCTAGCAACCAAATGTAAGTATTTTTTTGGTTCAGACAGTCATTAACGCACGCGTGTAACTAATTGGTTTGGCGCGCCAAAGTTACATCGGGTCGTTGCCATGGCAACACGGTGGGAAAAGGGGCGTGGCCCTCAATCACGTTTTTTGTTCGGGTCACGTGATCAGATGTCTGTGCCAAATTTCGTTTGTCTACGACAAAGTTCAATTTTTCCTCATCAATTTTTATTTGTGCTCTGCAGGGGGCGCTATCGCGCCCATTTTCAAATTTCCATATATCAAAACATCCGGGTCGACGATCGAACAAACGATTCAAATTTTCGCTCAATCGGCCACAGTTTGTGCGAGTTACGACTCTTTGAATGCGGGGCCGAGCGCTGAAGAACGGACGGCCAAATTCCATGCGCGTTGCATGACAACACCGTTAATCCTATTAGAAAAGTTTTTAATAACTTTTGATGTACCACTTGTGTAGATGATTCTGGAGCGAACGGAGTCGCTGCGTTCAACGCCCTAGGAGGATTCGTCAAATGCGGCGCACGAAATGGGCGCCTTACGGCGCCAGATCGCTCTTTCTGGCCAATATGGCCGCCTCCCTGATGGTTGCCTAGCAAACCGCGTAATATGTTTTTTTGTTTGGCTTTACGTGACCAATGACTGTGCCGAATTTTTTTCGTTACGACGAAGCTAAAATTTTCGCGGATCAGGGGATTTTGGGGGTCTGGCCATAGGGGTGCAAATGTTAAACGGCTGTTTTTCCAGGGGGCGCTGACGCGCCATTTTTCATTTTTTAACATTTTGGAGATGTTGAAGGTTTTTTTTTTTCACCTAATTTGAATTTTGGGCAAAAAATTCAGGACTTTTCGTCGGTGAAGTTACCGAACTGGGCTTTTTTAGGGGGAGAGGAAATAATAATAATAATAAGAAAAACCCATCACAATACAATATAGCGCCGCAGAGGCGGCGCATATCTTAATATTCGGCGGAAAGGTCTCACGATCGTAATCCAACGCACCGTGGGGTTCATTGTCAAATACGAGCGCGTTTGCCGCTCGTCTTTTACCTCTTCTTTCTCAATATTTCCGCAATGGATTTTTTTTTTCGTATTTTTGTTTGCGAGCAGGAAAGGCAAATATGCCGCTTCGCGCAAAGACCTATATTATTCGGAATAGGTCGATGCCCTGAGTACTCTACAGAGTTTTGAGTGCTTGGTGAGTGGCCATGGTCGATGACGAGACGCGTTGCGCTCGTCATCGACTGCTTCTTGTCCATAGTTGCGCCTTGCCTTGGTTCAACCTTTTTTTATTGCGAGCAGCACAAATGTGCCGCTTTCGCGCCACACGCTTACATCACCGGACAGGTCGTGGTGCCGGAGTGGTCGTTATTACTGTTGTAATGCATGGGGAGCCGCATCCGCGCTCTGTTTCTTGAGAGCACCGCGCTCTTTTAGGACGTGCGCTACGCCACGTCTTTCGTCATGCGCTCCGCGCACTGCCTGTACAATAACAACAAGGGCCAGGACCTGTAGGCTCTCGGGCCTAATAAGAAAAACCCGTACAAATAACAATATAGCGCACGGCTTCGGACGGCGCATATTATATATCTCGGCAAAGGTCTCACGTCAGTATCCAACCGTTGGGGTTTATTGTCAAATACGAGGCGCGTTGCGCTCCTCTTACCTCTTCTATCCTCAATATTTCCAATGGGTTTTTTTTTAGTATTTTTGGCGAAGCAGAAGCAATATGCCGCTTTCGCGGAAAGACTATATTATCGATAGGCCTGATGCCCTGAGTCAACTGTACAGTCGTTTTGAGTGCTGGTTGAGTGGCCATGGCTGACGAGCGCTTTGGCGCTCGTCATGACTGCTTTTGTCCCATGTTGCGCCTTGCGCTGTGGTTTTCACACCTTTTTTTTATTCGAGAGCAACAAAATGTGCGCTTTTACGCGGCACAAATAGAGGCGCTATATCAACGACGGTCGTGGCGGGAGTGTCGTTATTTACTGTTGTAATGCATGGGGAGCGCCCGCGCTCTGTTTCTTTGAGCGCCCGCAGCTCGTTTGTGGGACCGCTAGCGCACGGGTCTTTCGTTCAGTTGCGCTCCGTCGCCACTGCTTGTACAAATAAACACAGGCCCCGGACCCTGTCAGGCTCCTCGGGCCTAATAAGAAAAACCCGTACAATAACAATATAGCGCCGCCCTTCGGCGGCGCAATTATATA